>PVKP010016632.1:0-47781 GCA_004027715.1 Plecturocebus donacophilus
GCGTGAGCCACCATGCCCAGCCTCCTGTGTTTTCTATCACAAGGATGGTTCCCTGAGGGCCCAAGTAAGAAATTCTGGTGCTGCTTCTCCACCTCTACTTACTGACTACCCCCGACTACTGTCTCCTCGTCACTCCATCCCTTCTCTCCATGCCCATTAGTATAACTCAGGTCAGCACCATTGCTTGCCTGGCTCTTGATAACAGGAGTTATCTCCTTCCTGCCTTTCGCTCCCCAGACCATAGCCAAGGAGAAGTTTATAAAACAAATCGGATCATGTCACCGCCCTGCTTAAGGCTTCATTAGCTTGCTGTTGCCTCAAGATAAAGCCCAAGTTTGTTTTTCTTTTCAGAGACTGAGTCTCCCTGTCACACAGGCTGAAGTGCAGTGGCACAATCATAGCTCACTGCAGCCTCAAACTCCTAGGTGCAAGTGATCCTGTCCCCTTAGCCCCTGGTTATTTTATTTTTTGTAGAGACGGGGTCTCACTTTGTTACCCAGGCTAGCCCAAGTATCTTCACTTGATCTTAGCCAAAAGGCCGAGAAGCGATTAGCCCAAGTATCTTAATATGGCCTTCCAGCCCATCATGACCTGACATTGATGCAACTTCCCCATCCTGTAGTCCTCTCTCTCTCTCTTTTTTTTTGAGATAGAGTTTCACACTTGTCACCCAGGCTGTAGCGCAGTGGCACGATCTTGGCTCACTGCAACCTCTGCCTACTGGGTTCAAGAGATTCTCCCGCCTCAGCCTCCTAAGTAGCTAGGACTACAGGAACCTGCCAGCATGCTTGGCTATTTTTTCTGTTTTTAGTAGAGTTGGGTTTTCACCATGTTGGCCAGCGTGGTCTTGAACTCCATACCTCAGGTAATCTGCTCTCCTCAGCCTCGCAAAGTGCTGGGATTACAGGCGTGAGCCACCATGCCCAGCTCTGTATTCCTCTCCTTACCATACTCCTGAACTTCTTGCTATTCAAGGAATGTGCATCTCCCTTAGGGCTCAATTCCCCTCTCCAAAAACCTTTCCCTAACCCTCCTATTCTATTAGGTGCCCCATCTATGAACTTTCATAGCATGTGAGTTCAGCACCATTAATTGAGTGCTTATTATGTGCCAGGCATTGTTCTAAGGTCCTTCCACTGTCTTATGAGGTAGGTACTAGTATTATTTTCATTTTATGGAGAGGTTAAATTTGTAACTGCCTACGTGTTTACGGGCAACATGGAGGCGGAGCCAGGATCTGAAACAATTCTACCCACCTGGTCTGAGCTCTTTTTTTTTGAGATGGAGTCTTGCTCTTGTTGCCCAGGCTGGAGTGGTACAATGGGTGATCTTGGCTCACTACTATCTCCACTGCCCAGGTTCAAGTGATTTTCCTGCCTCAGCCTCCAGAGTAGCTGGGATTACAGGCACCTGCACCACACCCGGCCAATTTTTTGTATTTTTAGTAGAGACAGGGTTTCACCATGTTGGCCAGGCTGGTCTCGAATTCCTTATCTTAGGTGATCCCACCTTGGCCTCCCAAAGTGCTGGGATTACAGGCGCGAGCCACTGCGCAGGCCCTGGTCTGAGCTCTTAATCACTGTATGGCACTTATTCCCCGTGTTGACAGGCCTGTCTATCCCCTGAACTCCAGCCTCTTTAAGGGCTGTGTCCTCTTCCGTTTTATCCCCAGCCCCAAGCAGAGGGCCTTTATCTTGTAGGATTTCAATACTATGGGAATCATAATCAGAAATTCAAATACTTTCTGACCAGGCTTCTTCTTGTTGCAAGTGCCAGAAATCTAAATCAAACAGACTGAAACCAAAAAGGGATTTGTTGGTTCATGGAACTGGGATGCCAAAGCATGAGCTGGAGGCCAGAGTCTCAGTTAATGTCATCTCTCCCAGTCCCAGCTATTTGTCTCTGCTTGGCTTTCTTCCATCTGCAGCAGGCTCCCCCAGCAGCTGAAACCGACTCCCTTCTCTTTTAGCAACCCCATTAATAAAATAACTTTACCAGCGATTAATTCCAGAGAACACCGATTGGATCTAAGCTACAGTTTAGACCTGTGACTGGGCCAAGGTAGGCCATGTGGCCATGTAGGGTACCAAACACCATGATCAAGGACCACATGGCAGACAAAAACACATCCACCACAGTTACCATTTGAAACATTTCTTTTAGAGATAAGGTCTTACTCTGCTGCCTAGGCTGGAGTGCAGTGGTACAATCATAGCTTACTGTAACCTTGAATTCCTGGCCCCAAGTGGTCCTCCCCACTTGGCCTCCCAAGATGTTGAGACTGGTGATGTGAACGACCATGCCTGGCCAGTATTTATATATTTTTCTTTTAAAATTTATTATTTGAGAAGGGGTCTTACTGTGTTGCCCAGGCTGGGCTTGAACTCCTAAACTCGAGCAATCCTCCTGCCTCCATCTCCCAAAGTGCTAGGATTACAGGCAGTGAGCCACCATACCTGGCCCCGGCCAGCATTTATTAACAAATTTAGTGCCAGGTTCTGAGCTCTGCTTTTCTCCAGTATCCGCTAATCTGGCGATTTTCAAACTTGGGAGAGTCTTAAAACCTGGAGGGCATTTTGGGGTCCGGAATTTGCCTAACAAGTTCCAGGTGATGCTGATGCTGCTGGAAGGACCAATTCTAAGAATATTGCTCTAACTTTTTGTTTTTTTGAGACAGAATTTCTCTCTTGTTGCGCAGGCTAGAATGCAATGGCACAATCTTGGCTCACCGCAACCTCCGCCTCCTGGGTTCAAGTGATTCTCTTGCCTCAGCCTCCCGAGTAGCTGGGATTACAGGCATGCACCACCATGCCTGATTTATTTTTGTATTTTTAGTAGAGACGGGGTTTTTCCACATTGGTCAGGCTGGTCTTGAACTCTCAGCCTCAGGTAATCTGCCTGTCTCGGCCTCCCAAAGTGCTGGGATTACAGGTGCAAGCCACCGGGCCCAGCCCATTGCTCTAAATTTTATTCTTAATCAGATTGCAGCAATGACATCATTTGGAAACTACCATTTAGAAACTAAAATAAATTGACCAAACCTTAGGCTCCATTTCAGACCTACTGAAAAGACTTCAATTTTACAAGATCCTAAGTGTTTTTTGTATGCACATTAGATTAAAAGACCTAAGAGGAGAGAGCTAAGAGCACAACTGTAGACATGAAGGGACCCAACTTCCTATCCCAATACCCGCTCCTCAGGCCTGCACAAGCAACCAGCTAACACACCTGAAGGAGTTGGGTGCAAGATTGGAGCACATCTGGGTAATGCCCTTTACCTTGGAGACCTTCCTGAAGGGCTTTGGGTGGGGGGCGGGGAGCCCTATCATTTCAGCCTACTCTTCCCCCTGTCTACCCTTGCAGGAACCCAGCTGGTCAGCAGGGGTGTTTCCTCCTATGGGTTCAAAGGCTGGAGACTTCATCAGGCAGGGGAAAGAGGCAGCCCAAGGGGCTGGGGGCTTGCTGGTGGATATGCAGCAGGAGGTGAATGTACCCCCTTGGAGATGGAGCTCCACAGGGGACCTGGGCTAAATCCTGGAGACCAGAGGTCAGCCCTGAGTCCTACAAAGTGAAGGGCCTTTTTTTCCTGGCTGTCTCCCCAGGCCCTGGACCTGCTTAGGGTGTCCTGAGGATTCTTCAGGGCAGAACATGGGTGGCTGATCCTCCTCAACACACACGCTTGTTCCTTCTACAGCTATAGGAGTGGGTTTCAGCCTAAGGTCTGGCTCAGCCCCATCTGCAACACAGCTGGGGGAGCTCCAACATCCCCTAGCATTGCCGGTACACATCACCAACAGCACAGACAGAGGCATTATTGTGACACTCATTTTATAGCTGAAGAAACAGATGTGGAGTCATAAAATAACTAAGGTACAAGGGAATAAATCCTTGTCACCCCACTGCTTGGCCCCACATCCTTAAGTCCCAACTCTGCCTACTCTGAATACCTCCAACCCTGGTGTAAGTGCAAAGCACAACTTGTCTAAAAAAATGACCAAAATGCATTTATTTAATATACATTACAAGGGCTCAACCGAGGCTTAATTTAAAAGACAAAACAAAACAAAAATACCACAGCTTAAGATAGAGAGTCCTATACAGAAATCACAAAAAGGACAGACCGTCTAAGGAAAAATGAAAAAGATGACACAAGGACAGGCTGGGCAGCCTGGGTCAGGGCTCCTGGCTGGTGACCTGCTTTGAGTAGGTTTCTTGCAGGTACTTCTTAAAAGCTGGAAGAGAACAGGCAGGTCTCAGTGAGTGATGGAGACAGGATGAGTTATTTTTTACTATTTTTAATTTTTTTTCTTTTGACACTGAGTCTTGCTCTGTCGCCCAGGCTGGAGTACAGTGGTAAGATCTCGGCTCACCGCAACCCCCACCTCCCGGGTTCAAGCAATTCTCCTGTCTCAGCTTCCCAAGTAGCTACGATTACAGGCGCATACCACCACCACGCCTGGCTGATTTTTTGTATTTTTTAGTAGAGACGGGATTTTACCGTGTTTCCCAGGCTGGTCTCAAACTCTTGAGCTCAGGCAATCCACCAGCCTCAGCCTCCCAAAGTGCTGAGATTACAGGCATGAGCCATTGCACCCGGCCTATTGTTAATTACTATTATTACTGAGACGGAGTCTCACTCTGTCGACCGAACTGGAGTGCAGTAGCGTGATGTCTGCTCCCTGCAACATCTGCTTCCTAGATTCAAGTGATTCTCCTGCCTCAGCCTTCTGAGTAGCTGGGACCACAGGTGCCCACCACCACACCCACTTAATTTTTTTGTATTTAGTAGAGACGGGGTTTCACCATGTTGGCCAGCTGGTCTCAAACTCCTGACCACATGTGATCCGCCTGCCTTGGCCTCTGCAAGTGCTGTCATTATAGGCATGAGCCACTGTGCCTGGCCCAGTATGACTTAATTAAGGTGGGCAAGAGGCCAGGTTGACCAGGGATGCAAAGGTGGGAGGAGGCTGAGGAGGGGTGGGTTTCCCAGCCTAGCATTCTCCGTCTGCTGCCCACCCAGGCCACTCTCCTGGAAGGGCTTGCTTCTAATGAGACTGGAGGGCACAGGCCAGGCAATCTACTAACAACCTCTTAACCTGCATTAATATGGAAGGGGTTAATCCCACCTTCCTCCTTTTTGAGACAGGGTCTCACTCTGTTGTCTAGGCTGGAGAGTAGTGTTGTGATCATAGTCCACTGTGACCTCAAACTCCTGGCCTCAAGCTATCCTCCTGCCTTGGACTCCCCAATAATTTCTCCAAATTATTTAGAGACAAAATGTTTTATTTTGCTATAAAATAATTGCTATTTTATAGCAAATAGGAACACTGGGGCAGAAGCACAAGTGGTTTGCCAGCAACACACCACCCTCCCCCAACCAAGTCACTGGGCTCTGTTTGTTCAAGGGAACCTTAGAAGATTAGGGGAGGGATCACCCTGTGCTCAAGGACTGAGGACTCACCTGTGGGGTTTTTCCAGAGCTCGGCAGCATGCGTGTTCAAGGGACTATCGATGTTGGGTTCTGTGGGTGGAAAGAAAGAGAAGGTCAAGGAGGTAGAACAGGCTGACCCTGGGGAGTCCTGACAGATTCCCAGGTTGCATGGGAGGGGAAGAGGGTGGTCTCTAAAGTCACCTCCTAGCAGGCTCTGGATGGAGAGCAGAATGGTCCTGACGTCATATAGGGCAGACCACTTGTCCTTCAGGATGTCCAGGCATATGTTACCCTGGGTGTCCACATTGGGGTGGTAGCAGGGTGTGAGGAACTTCACTGTGGGCGCATTGTAAGGGTAGCCACTGGGGAACTCTAGCGAGAGCTTATACCTCAGGTCTTCATATACCTGGCATTTGGAGAAATAGACAGACGCAGAGTAAGCTCCAGCAGTAGCCTCATATCCCAACCCAAGCCTCACATAGGGGCTTGCTGGAGCCTTGAGTTTCTCCGGGAGTGGACAGTAGACAAACTGTTGAGCTGGTTTTGATGCTCCCCCTACCTTTAAAATAATTTTTTTTTATTTTAATTTTTATTTTAGAGACAGAGTTTCACCATGTTGCCCAGGCAGGTCTCAAACTGCTGGACTCATGCAGTCTGTCTGCCTCAGTCTCCCAAAGTGCTGGGATTACAGGTGTGAGCCACTGTGACTGGCCTGATCTTTCCTCTTATCTGGTGGAGACATCAGTGATTCTTCAGTCTAAGAGTTGTAAATTGGCATCCTATGCTTTAGTTCAATTAGAATATTAGTTGCTAATACGTAAAAATTGGATATTTGGCACAGATTTGGACTTCTGACTCATCTTAAACCTGATCTGCACCAATGGGAAGCTGCCTTCTGGAGATCTGTGCCTTCCTACTGGCCAAAGTCCTCACTTCATCCATTTCCTTACTGCTTGGCCACCTATAAACATAAACAGCCCTGCTTTAAACCCACCCTCTTATTGCACAGGGGAAAAGAACAAGGCCACATGACTCAGAGAATGTGAACGTCACAGGGGGTGTGTCTTGCCCCACCAAAGGCTTGAAGCAGAGCTCCCACTTGGATCTCACCTTCCACCTTTCCTCAGACTCTGCAAAGCCACACTCACCCAACCCAGCCCTATACTTACTGTTCCAGCTGCTCCATGGATGGTCCCTACCCATTTGAAAAGGTTGTCTGATTCAGGGAAGGCAGAAATCCCTTTATCGCCAGACATCTGGGGAGGAAACACATTTGCTGGAGTGTGGAGTACACTTTGGGGCATAGCAAAGGTCAGTGGGTGAGACCTTTCTCCTTAATCTCATATATATATATATATATATATATATATATATATATATATATATATATATATGATATAAATGGGGTTACCCCATCTCTACCAAAATACACACACACACACACACACACACACACACACACACACACACACACTTGCTCTGTCGTCTAGGATGGAGTACAGTGGCATGATCTCTGCTCACTGCAACCTCTGCCTCCCAGGTTCAAGGATTCTAGTGCCTCAACCTCCCAAGTAGCTGGAATTACAGGTATGCATCATTACACATGGCTAATTTTTTATATTTTTAGTAGAGACGGGATTTTGCAATGTTGGCCAGGCTGGTCTAACTCCTGACCTCAAGTGATCTGCCCACCTTTGCCTCCCAAAGTGTTGGGATGACAGGCTTGAGCCGCCACACCTGGTCTCCCCTTAATCTCATCACACTCTTATCCAAAGTAAAGCAACCACATTCACAGGCTAGAAATACCAAGAAGGGTGGGAAGTTGGGTGTGGGTAAACTTGGTTGGGGCCAGGAAGTAGGGACACACTGGACAGGGAGGGTCTTGTATGACTTCAGGCAAGTGCTTTAGAGGTAACTTCTAAATCATGTAGGGGGATGGAACTGGGAGGAAGAAACGGTGCAGGCGGGGTGTATGAACTTCTTCCCAGAAGGGAGCAAATTATATTCATCTTTTTACTCCTATGTCTAGCAAAAAAGCTGATGTAGGAAAGGAGGCTACTGATAATTGGGTGGAAGGGTGGATCAGTCGGTTGGGGTTTCGGGCACTTAGTCACTCACCATTAGGGTCATCAGCTCCTGCTGTAGCCTGCAAAAAGAGCACTGTAGGTTACCTGGGAGTCTGGATGGGCCAGGGCTCTAGATGGTGCATCTCCTCCCACCTGAATCTCTCAGGGGGAGCCGTCAACTTCTCCCTTATCCGGTCCCCGCCAAGTCACGAGCGTGTTTGCACTGCTTTCATTTAGGCCCACTCAGGGAAGGAACCTGGCAGCTCCTACCCTCCCATCCTCCTTAGGGAGAACCTCAAAGAGTGATCTGAGCTCCTGGCGTGTCCCCCATCTCCCAAACTCACCAGCGCTAGGAGGTGGGAGTCCTGGAAGTCTCCGCCCTCGGCACCCATGCCCAGAGGAATGCCAGACCCCGAGCTCCTGGCGTGTCCTCCTGCACCCGCCTATCTCTTGCTCCAGAAGGAGGTTGGGGGTCCTAGAAATCTTTGCTCTGGGTCCCAATGCCTAGGGCATGGCAGGCCCGGCGAGTGGTACCCCGCATCACTCACCTTTTGCCCACGGGGCCCCGGGCGGCGCCCCCGCTCGGCTCGGCTCCTTTTCGGGCGGCAGAGACGCTAGTGGCGGCTGGGTCGCGGTTTTGGGAGGCCATCCGGGCGGCGCTGGCAGAAAGACAGGAACTCGGAGAACACGACTGCAACTGCAGGGCTGCGGGCCCGCCCGCCGGCGTTTGAATTGTAACCCTCTGTGGGCATCGACCAATCAGTGGCTCGCTTGGGTTTGATCCAGCCAATGGGACGCGCCGGAGCTCACTGTCGCTGCGTCACTACTAGACTTACCCACTGGCGCACCAGTATTGGGCGGCAGGATCCCGCTTCTGACAGCCGATTGGTAGACGAGGCTGTCATTAATTAACAAATCCGTAGCAGATTGGTGACCTTTGGAAAACGCCAACCATTAAAGGGCCAAGAAAACGTCCACGTGGGATGAACTACCTTAAGGCTACAAGCCGTACTCCGCCTGGGAACATCCAGCACGCCCAGGCTTGATCCCATCTACGTCGGGAAGTGCCTCCAATCCTGCGGTACTGGTACCCTTCCCCCAAACTGGAAACTTCTGCTCCTCCCCACTGTATAATCGCCTGGGCACCTTTGCTGGGTCCTGAGTATCTGAAAATTCCTGCGAGGGGAAAAACTAGAGGCTGATGGCCAGAGCAGCAGGCTCCCTATTAGAAAATGTAGGTTCATACACCTCCGCAGAGTTGACAGAAAAAAAAAAAGGCAACATTGGTTCAGGCTGGGCGCAGTGGCTCATGCCTGTAATCCCAACACTTTGGAAGGCCCAGGCGGGAGGATCGCTTGAACCCAGGACTTCGAGACGAGCCTGGGCAACATAAGTAGACCTGTCTCTCCTTAAGAGAAAAAACAGAATACGCTGGTGAGGTGGCACAAGCCTCCAGTCCCAGCTACTGGCAAGGCTGAGGCGGGAGAATCGCTTGAGGCAGAGGCTTCACTCTAGCCTGGGCGACAGCAAGACTCTTGTCTCCAAACAAACAAAAACCTCAATAACACAGGTTCATATCCTGTATATCCTACCTCTCCAATGGGTACTGTGTGACCTTGGGACAGATCCTTTAGTATCTTAACGCATAAAATGGGAGCAATAAAACCTAACTATTTTTCATATGGTCTGTCATCAAACCCCACAGGGTTAGCCATCACATTCTACCATGTCCTTACATTAGCTGGGTAAAGAAACTACAAATCAGGACAGGAAAGATGGGCAAGGTACATGGTACTCCCAGCTTGGTTTCATCAAGCCTGGGTCTATACTGTTATGGGTGAGGTTATCTTGTCCTTTTTTCCTACACCCACTTCTAGAGCCCTTGATGTTCTGTCAGTTCCCGCAAGACAGAGGGCACAGCAGGTTCACCATCTGTGTTTATTACAAACTGTTTAATTGCTTCTTATCCCAATAAATTTACAAATAAAGAACCACATGCCAGTCTGGGGGTGCTGTGCAGTGAGTCACTATAAACTTGCTTAGGCACAGCTTAATGCCACTGAGATCCATCTAGGAGCAGTCCCAGTGGTGGCCTCAGCCATGTGAGGAAGAGGGATTTGGAGAAGGGTTGCCAAGTGTGGCCAGGGGACCTGGCCTCAGGTCTGTGGAGGTGCTTCAACAGCACGATGCTCATTCTCTGTCCGTAGTGTCTCCATATACTTTCTCATCTTCTCCACCATCCAGGAGGGTAGGACAAAGGATTTCAATTCCTCTAGCTTCAGGTCCAGGCATCCTCTGGAACAGACAATGAAGAGGGAAGTTGGGGGAAGTGAGGATGTAGGTCCTGCCTCATTCTAGGGGCTACTTTGAGGCAGGGAGAGAAGGGGCAAGAGACTCACTGGTTTTACCTGTAGTCATCACTGGCAGCAAGGTCCCGGATGTCCTCCTCGATGAGGAGGTAAGCCTGGGGCAGAAGCAAGGGAGAGTGGTCACTGCCTGATTCATTTCACTTCAACTCAGTAAGGCTTCATTAAACATCTGCTTAACGTAAGGCCTGCTACTAGGTGGAAGAGGGGGATGTGGTTTGCAATTTAGTAAGGAAGAGTAAGTGGGGAGAGATGGGAATGGCTCCTTGAGACAATCTTTTACTAAAGTAGATGCTTTATGGGTGGGAGAGTAGGGAATGGTGACTTATTTATAGCCTCCTCTTTTAAAAAAGGACCAATTTCTCTCTTGAATGGTGAGGTGAAAAAATTTAAAAAATAAAAATAAAAAAATAAAGAAAAAAAAAGGGACCCACGATTGCTCCTTCACCTTTTGGTTAAGATCAAGTGTATAAAAGGACCTAAGGTTGGTTATGACAAAATGGCAAAGAATGTCAGCAAAATATACACAGAAACAGGAAATCAGGAAGAGGAAACCATATGCTCCCTCTGAGGACAAAGATAACTTGGTTTAGAACTTCGTAGCAAAATGGAAAACATGATAACTGCCCTACTGTCTAGTAATTGGCCTGTATTGTACTGAGGCCTGTAGAAATGCTTTGTCACAATGCCTTGATCTACAGTGGGTGAGGGCCCTTTTGTGAACATTAACATGTAAGAAGAGATGTTTGTCACATTAGAAAGTCTTCTGTGGGGCTGGGTGCGGTGGCTCATGCCTGTAATCCCAGCACTTTGGGAGGCTGAAGTGGGAGGATCACCTGAGGTCGGGAGTTCGAGACCAGCCTGACCAACATGGAAAACATGGTGAAAGGGTGAGGAGGCAGGGGGAGACCTAGGAACAGGGAAGGGAACCTGAGGATTACAACGTGCTCTTCAGCATGAAGAAATGGGCCTTATAAGTCTTTCTTCTCACATTGGTCAGGCTTTGGGAGTCAGATTTGGAGGTAAGCTGTCACCCACAGCTAGAATCCTGGTTCCCAGGTGGGGTGGGTCCCTGGCAATGGCGCATGTGAATAATGCTTACCATCTTGCCCCCTGTTGCCCGCATGTGATGCTGCTCAGCCAGCCAGTGCTTGTCCTGGGGGTCAGCTGCATACTGTAAGGGATGAAGTTGTAGGAGCATTAGCCTCAGGTAAGGGGTTCTTCTCATTTGGTCCTAGAGCATACTCTTGCCCTCTGAGCAGTTCTTACCAAAAGTCCTTGTCTCCTAGCATGGTGGTTGTAGAGGGCTCATTAATCTCTTCAGAGCAAGCTGAGCCAAGCCCAGAGGGCAGACCATGGGACCCAATTCCCAGAGACTTAGTATACTCCCAATCCCTACTCCCTCTGCCAAAATGAAGCACCCTGGAAACTGGTGGGACTGATAACTATTACTTTAGAGCTTCCTCTTTTAAAAAGTGATCTGAGGTGGCTTATAATGTCTGTGATTATTATGGTGATGATAATAAAACAAAAATTAGGACACCTCAGGTACTGTCAGATGCAGAATAGCATCATGGTTAAGAACGCAGTTTTGGAGTTACAAATAAGGTTTGTTTATTTATTAAGACACAGTCTCACTCTGTTGTCCAGGCTGGAGTGCAGTGGCACTATCTCGGCTCACTGCAATCTCCACTTCCTGGGTTCAAGCTATTCTTCTGCCTTAGCCTCCTGAGTGGCTGGGATTACAGGCGTGTGCTACCACACCTGGCTGATTTTTGTATTTTTAGTAGAGAAGGGATTTCACCATGTTGGCCAGGCTGGTTTTGAACTCCTGGCCTCAAGTGATCCACCTGCCTCAGCCTCCCAAAGTATTGGAATTACAGGCATGAGCCACCATGCTTGGCCCAAATAAGGCGTAAATTCTGGCTTCTAGGCTGGGTTTCTTTGCACCTGGCTGGGAAACTGTGTTTTGGTCTCTATTACCTCCTGTGTATTGTCTGAATCCTTTTACAACAGAAATGGGTTTATATATTATTTCTATAATCAAAAAGTTTAAAAATGAAAAATATTTGAATAACGTCTTCTGAAGGACAGAAAAATGGGCCAAAGATATAACAGGCAGCTTACAGAAGAAATACACATAGATTCTAAATGACTGAAAAGATACTCATAATCACTAATAGAGAATTGTAAAGTTGGGCCAGGAGCAGTGGCTCATGTCTGTAATCCCAGCACTTTGGGAGGTAAGGATGTTGATCATTTGAAGTTGGGAGTTCGAGATCGGCCTGGCCAATATGGTGAAAACCTGTCTCTACTAAAAATATAAAAATTAGCTGGGCGTGGTGGCACATCCCTGTGATCCCAGCTACTTGGGAGGCCGAGGCAAAAGAATTGCTTGAACCTGGGAGACGGAGGTTGCAGTTAGCTGAGATCATACCACAGCACTCCAGCCTGGGCAACAGAGGGAGACTCTGTCCCATTAAAAAAAAAAAAGAGAGACTTGTAAAGTGAAACAACAAAAAAAATCTTCTCTCCAGTTATTGGACTGGAAAGATTAAAATGAGAGGTAATAACCACTGGTAATGAGAGTGTGAGTTGGGAGTTTATTACAAATGGTGGATTTTAGAGTTGGGAAATTATGCTAATAATAATTAACATTTATTGAGCCCTTACTATGTGCCAGGCATTATGCTAAGTGCCTTACTACACTCCCTGTTAGTTAATCTTGGTCTATCATTGTTCCCATCTTATAAAGGACAAAAACAGACTCAGAAATGTGGATCAATTCCCAGACTTGAGCTAGTTAAAAAAAAGGAAAAAGAAATGTGGAGCCATTTGTTCAAGTTCATGCAGTCAGTAATGGAATGAGGCCCGAAGCCATATTTTTAACCATGCTGAAATGGGAATTCAAAGTAGGTCCAAGAGCGTATTGCTTTTGGGGATGATACAAAGAAAGCTCTTGGAGGAGGTAGATCTTAAAGAATAGTCAGGCAGATAAGGGTGGGAGAGGAGGCTACCCAGGTAAAGGGAATAGCAAGAGTGACAACATCAAGAGAGGCAAACAAAGAAGGAGCCACTGGGCAAACTGTTAAAGTGTTGGGACCCGAATATATCAGACTGGAGAAGACTGAGCAGGTATGCCTTTCAAAGAACTTGAAAACTCGCACAGAATGTGGTAGAGAAAGCTGTGATTCTGGGATCCCACAGGGGCTGAGGAGTTCTGGCAAGGGGTGCCAAGCTTTATGCAGAGGTGCAAAAAACCATGTGTGGAACACACATGTACTGCTATTTTCCTCATCTACTTCGATGCTGTTGTGAACCGATAAAATACAAAATCATCTAAGAAGGTGAGTGAGTTTATGATTTCCTTTATTATTCCCTTAAACAGTGGGGATCGAAACACAGCTGCTCCCAGGAGTCCCCTCTTTGAAAAGGCATAGGACCCTGCCTTGCTCCAAACTCTGTTGTACAGACAGCCAAATATAGTAGTGGTTAAGAGCTCAGGCTCTGGTGAAGACAGACCTGGATTTGAATCCTGACTCACCACTTCTAGCTGAATAACTGTGGGCAAGTCACTCAGCCTTTCTCAACCTCTGATTGTTTTGAATTTGTGAAATAAGGATGGCAATATTTATTTTTTAAGATAATGTAAGTGTGGTATTTAAAACCGTGTTTGGCATCCAGTAAACATGCAGGGAAAGTAGCTATTGTTACTGAGGCACAGAGGTGCTGAGTAAATCATGAAAGGTAAAAGTGAATGGCAGAGGCGCAACTAGAACCCAGATGTCCTGACTCCCAGATCAGCGTTTGTTCTAAGCTTCTCTGCGCCATCTGGAGTTCCCAAACTACTCCCAATGCCATGGCCTGCTTTCCTCCCAGCCCTCACCTACCTTAAAGAGGTGTGGGTGCTTGATGTAGATTCTCCCTCTGGTGCCTCCCATCCCCAGGGCCCTGAAAAGTAAAAGCCAAGTGGTAAAGATTCTAGAAAGTGCAGTTCCTACTAGTGAACTCCTAAGCTGTTTCCTCTACCAGTGCCAAAGCTCTTAAACTTACTTGTTGGCTCGAGATCCCAACACAAAGGTGGTAGACTCATTCAGGCGAGCTGGGTCCCACTATGGAAAAAATAGAGAAGCTGTGAGGGTGAAGTTTAAACTAGTGGGCAGACAGAAACACTCTTCCCTCTGCCCTTTTCTCACCCTTACCCTTATCTATTATTCAGTCAACAGTTTACTCCAGACACTGAGTACTCACAATATGCTAGGCCCTGTCTGTGCTAGATACTGGGGATAAGGAGATGAATAAGATACAGTCTCCATTTTTTAGGGCGCCACAGACATATGTGCACATAATTATACCATGATGCGATGAGGCAATGACACAGGTGAGTGCAGGGTCTGAGGGCTGCCAAGGGGAGGGTGCAGCCAGGAAGGCTTCCTTAGAGAGGCATTTCCCAAGTTAATTCTGAAAGGGTGAGCACAAGCTGGGGTAAAGGGGGTGAAGAACAAGACAATTCCAGACAGGGGGCAGCATGGGCAAAGACAGGTGAGAGTCGGCTCGGCATGCTGGAGAAACCACTAGTAACTCCGTGTTGCTAACAGTACAAATTAGGGAGTGGCAATTGATGGGGCTGGAGAGGGAAACCCAGAGGAGCTGGAGGTCCTACGAGATTATGTTCAGGGGACTGCATTTTATTTCTTCTGTAGGCATTGGGGAATTACTCAAGGCCTCTAAATAGGGAGTGAGAGTCAGATTTACTTTAAAGATAGCTTAGTCTTCTAGCAATGTAGATAATGGATTTGAAGGGGCAAGACGACAGGCAGGGAGAGCAGTTGAGGCCGCTGTGATAAAGCAGTTGGAAAGCTGCTAATGGCCTGAGCTAGGGCAGAAGTAAGGATGAAGAGAAGGAAATAGAAACTGCAATATGTTTAAGAGGAAGAATTGTCCAGGACTTGAGTGGATGTTGGGAGGTGAGAAAAAGGAGGAGGCAAAGATGATTAAGTTAAGTAATATAAAGAAGGGCTGTCAGGAAAGTTTCTGATTTCATGTTTGGATATGCTGAGTCTGAAATGCCTATGGAACCTCCAGCAGAGTGGTCAAGCAGACAGTAGGATATACAAGTTTTAAAGCAGAAAGAGAGGCATGGGATGGACAAAGAGGTATGGGAGTTTTAGAACATGGTGGTCCCTGAAACCATAAGAGTACATGATTTAGATTATCCAGAGAGTTACTTTAGATGGAGCAGTGGGCCAAAGAGAGAATTCTGGGGAACATCCACTTATATAAGTCACTGCTGAGGAAGAACTCATGAAAGAAGGGATGTTTAGAGACGAACAGAAAGATTCAGGGGAATGCAGGATCATTACTGTAAGGGAGTAGAGTTTTAGAAGAAAGGCATGATCACCAGTGGGAAAGCAGAGAGGGCCAGAAGACAAGAGGTGGACAGCAGCTACTGGACACAGCCTCAATGAGGACAGGGGTGCTATATTAACATTATTGGAGTTCCACAGATGATCTTATTTAAGAAAGGATCTCACTGCTACAACAGTTTGCAAACACTGCTCTGGAGGCAACAGAGGCTAATGGTTAGAAGCACAGAATCTGGTGTCAATGGGCCTTGGGTTTGAGACTTGGCTCAATCACTTATGAGCTATGTGACCCTTGGCAAGTCTCAAGTGCAGTAAGTGTATAAGACAACTGAATAAAATAATTTCTGCCCACAGGGAAGTTGGCAGACAAGGAAACTCCTCATTTATAGAATGGTTCACAGAATCGATCTCCTAAGTTTGTTACAAAGATTAAACGAGATAGTCTACACAAAAGATTTAGGGCATTGGCTGTTACATACTAAGTATAGAATAAGTGTTAGTGACCACTAGCTCTTACAAGGAGAAGGCTCTAGCAAAGATTCAAGGCCTCTCTTTGTTCTGGCTCTAACACCAGTTCCTACATAGGATCTTCTCTGAGCCAGTGTGGCTGGAGGTGGAGAGGGGAAGATGGCTCTGGAGTGGTGTGCATGCATCCTTTGCCCCCTGCCCCTTTCCCTCGTGGTGGGTCCCAGAGATAGTGGGACTATCTCCTGGGATAGTGGTCATTGCCACGCTCACATAATCATACCTTAGGACCTTCCCGGCGAATTGGTTCACAGGATTTTGGTTTCCATCTGCTTGGAAGGAAAGAATAAAGGTGAATTATCCAAGGTGAGACCTAGGACTGAATGCAGGCTTGGTGGTGGTAGGAGTTCCTCACACACTCTCACTTTAGCCCTGGGCATCCTCCTTCGTGGTGACACATTAGAGGAGGAGCAAAGGGAAAAAAGCACTGGACTGGAAGCTATTCTAACACTAGCTCTGCTCTTACACAGTGGCATGGGCAACTCTAAGAACCTATGAGTGGCAGTTTTTTCATCTGTCAAAAGAGACAAAAGCAGCAACTACCTATGTTGAGTTTGTGAGAAATAAAACTGCTTCGTGTAGGAGACATGTCTAAGGTATGACAGTGAATACTATCCTATCTACTAAGCCAGTGGTTTCAAACGAACCCAAGCCCCTGAACCAGACCAGTGTGGCTTGATTTGATTTAAATATTGGGCTTCCATGAAAAGTTTTGTTTCAAAAAGATTCTGCTGCTTCAAAATTTTTTCAGAAAGTGGGGCTGGAGGGCTGGTTGAAGGGGAAGGACGGATGAACAGGTAGAGCATAGAGGATTTTCAGGGCCCTGAAAGTGCTCTGTGTTATCAGAATGGTGGATGCACGTCACTATGCACTTGTCTACGTTCATGTACAACACCAAGAGTGAACCCTCATGGAAACTATGCACCCTGAGGATCAAGATGAGTCAAAGCAGGTTCATCAAATGTACCACTCTGGAGCCTAGTGTTGATATCGGGGGAGGCTGTGCATGTGTAGGGGCAGGGAGTATATGGGATATGTCTGTACCTTCCTTTCAATTTTGCTGTGAACCTAAAACTGTTCTAAAAAATATATATACATATATTTGAAAATGACTATTTTGGAGGCAATAACTATATTACATCAGGCAAGTATTTCTGAGTCTGTTTTTTTTTTTTTTTTTTTTTTTTTTTTTTTGAGATGGAGTCTCAATCTGTTGCCTAGGCTGGCTGGAGTGCAATGGCACAATCTCGGCTCACTGCAACCTCTGGCTCCCGGGTTCAAGCAATTCTCTGCCTCAGCCTCCTGAGTAGCTGGGATTACAGGTGCCTGCCACCACACCCAGCTAATTTTTGTATTTTTAGTAGAGACGGGGTTTCATCATCTTGGCCAGGCTGGTCTTAAACGCCTGACCTTGTGATCCACCCGCCTTGGCCTCCCAAAGTGCTGGGATTACAGGCATGAACCACTGTGCTCAGCCTCTGAGTCTGTTCTTTATCTGAAAAATTAATGATATCTTCTTTAGAGGGTGGCTATAAAGATTAAAAGGCAAAGTACGTAAGGTATTTAGACCAGTCATAAGCATTCAATATATGCTAACAATGACAAACCTCTGGTGTTTAACCAAGCTGGGCCAGACTGTTCAGGGGATAAAACAATTTCCACCTCGCTACCCTCCTTCCTCACCCCTCAAACCAGGGTAACCCCCCTCCATGATGACTTAAGCGGATGGATCTGATTTTGCCAGGCACAGAACCCTGGCCTCTTTTCCTTCAGGACCCCTCTCTCCATCTGCTCCCTTAGGGTCTCACCACACTGTTGGTCCCTACTCACGCCATGCCGGTGGCTGCCCGGTCGCTTGACAGGATGTGTCCAGGAGGCCGTCCTTTCCTCTGCCACAAAGAACAGCTGTCAGAGGCCTGCCCCTGGGGTTACTCCCCATACCCTGTGGGCAGGTCTGGGGTCACTTGGTAGAGATGGTTTTCCAAAGAGACCAAATGATATTTAACAGGGACAGGGAGAAAAACTGCCTCTCATGCCCAGGAAGGCTCAAAAAGGCTTTGAGGAAGTCCAGTACTTTGTGGAATGAAGAGCCATTGTTTTCTTTTATCGGTGAAGAGCCTTTTTTGAGAGACAGGGTCTTACTCTGTCACTCAGCCTGGAGTGCAGTGGGATGATCATATCTCACTGCAGCCTTGAACTCCTGGGCTCAGTGATCCTCCCACCACAGCCTCTCATGTAGCTAGGACAATAGGCATGTGCCAGCATGCCGGGCTAATTTATTTTTTTGTTGTAGAGACAGGGTCTCACTATGTTACCTGCACGGGTCTCAAAACTCCTGGGCTCAAGTGATCCTCCCCAGTTTGGCCTCCCAAAGTGTTGGGATTATAGGCATGAGCCGCCACGCCTGGCCCGAAGAGTCTTTTTCAGCCAGAAAATGAAACAAGGAAATGGTTTACCTTTTTAGGAAGGGGACTTCCTCGATGGGCACATTCTTCTTCTGCCTGCCGGCCACGCTAAAAAAAAAAAACAGAAGGGAGTTAGTAGAAGGCCAGTGCCTGGGAGCTGCAGGTCTGCTGGAGTTGCAGAAGACAGAGCCCTGGACTACAGCCCTCCAGCCCTGCTCTGACCCAGGCCACAGAAGCCCATCTAGCATGATGCTGTTTGGACCTGGTCCTACAAATGGAAGGTACCTGAGACCTCCCTGGACCCACATATTTCACTTGCTTCCGAGCCTGAAGGACCTATCCCTCTAATACCCCAGAACAGTGACTCTGACCTTTATTCCTGGAAGCTCATGGGTCAATCTGGGTACTACTTTTTCTCGATCTGAAAACAGTAGTTTAGCCTGAAGGGAAAAAGAGCAAGTGTTACCAATTACTGTTTTCATGGGTAAGCATATCCCATCTACTTCCCTGTTTTTTTATTTGGAGACAAAGTCTCACTCTGTTGCCTGGGTTGGAGTGCAGCAGCACTACCTTGGCTCACTGCAACCTCTAACTCCTGGGTTCAAGTGATTCTCATGCCTCAGCCTCCAAAGTAGCTGGGACTACAGGCATGTGCCATCATACCCAGCTAATTTTTGTATTTTTAGAAAAGACGGGGTTTCACCATGTTGGCCAGGCTGGTCTCAAACTCCTGACATCAAGTGATCTGCACACTTCCAAAGTGCTTGGATTACAGGCATGAGCCACGATGCCTGGCTCCCTGATTCAATTTTTATAGACATAACTCCAAACTGGGTTAAAATTCTTCTGTGGTTAATACAAAGACATAAGTGTGTGTGTGTGTGTGTGTGTTTTTAAAAAAAGTATATATATATATATATATAATTTTGAGATGGAGTTTTGCTCGTCGCCCAGGCTAGAGTGCAATGGCATGATCTCGGCTCACTGCAACCCCCGCTTCCTGGGTTCAAGCAATTCTCCTGCCTCAGCGTTCCAAATAGCTGGAATTACAGGTGCCCACCAGCATGCTCAGTTAAGTTTTGTATTTTTAGTAGAGACGAGGTTTTACCATGTTGGCCAGGCTGGGCTCAAACTTTCGACCTGAGGTGATCCACCTGCCTTGGCCTCCCAAAGTGCTGTGATTATAGGCATGAGTCACTGCACCCGGCCATGTATGTGTATATTTATATGCATAGAAATAGATATCTATTTTTTAAAAAAATTTGAGGAATAACCATAGCTGAAAAAATTTAAAAACGTAAAAAAGCAAAATAAAATAAACTACTGTTAATGTTTCATTGTAAATTCTTCCTTGCTTGTCCCACGTAAACATGTACTATATGTTTTTCCAAACTAAACACATTAGTATTAAACACATTCCTCAGTAAGCTGCTGTTTTTTTTTTCCCAAGACAAAGTCTTGCTCAGTTGCCCAGGCTGGAGTGCAGTAGTGGCTCACTGCAACCTCTGCCTCCCAGGTTCAAGCAAGTCTCCTATCGCAGCCTCCTGAGTAGCTTGGGATTACAGGCATGCCACCATGCCCGGCTATTTTTTTTTTTTTTTTTTTTTTGGTATTTTTAGTAGAGGCGGAGTTTTACCATGTTGGCCAGGCTGGTCTCAATCTTCTGACCTTCTGATCTACTCGCCTTGGCCTCCCAAAGTGCTGGGATTACAGGCGTGAGCCCCCGCGCCTGGCCTGCTGTCTTTCTTTTAATAAATGTTGAATACCTAGGACCTAAGTGCTGTGGACACAGCAGTAACTAGGACAAGCTCTTGTGGAGCTTATATTCTGTGGGTGTATAATGAAATCATTATGAAAAAAAAAAAAAAAAGAAAAAAAAAAGAAAAAAAATATATTCTGTGGGTGACCTGGATAATAAGCACAGAAACAAACATGGTAATTGTGGATCATGAGAGATGCTGTGAGGAAAAAAAAGAAAACCTAGGCAGATGTGACAGAGAAACACCAGAGGGGGAGGGCTACTTTGAGGGAATAGCCGGGGAAGCCTGCTCAGAAGGTGGCCTCTGAGTTGAGGTGTGAAGGAGGCTGTAAAAAAAGCTGGGCAGAAGTGTTTCAGCAGCAGGGAGGAGTGCAGAAGCCCAAAGGTGGGAACACCTCGCTCATTTGAGGAAGAACAAGATGGAATGGGCAGAGGGGAGATGGTGCATGAGCAGGGGCCTTGCAGCCAGGTGGAGAATTGGGTTCATCTGACCTCTGCCAGTGTCATTTGACTGCACTGAGGGCTCCCCCTTCTGGAAGCACTCTTTTCTACACACTTCCTTGTGTTCCTCCTACTTCTCTAGCCAGTCTTTCTTAGACTTCTTTGCTGGCTTTTCCTCCTCAGTCTGGTTCTTTTCCCCCATCCTCTCTCAGTACATATTCTATTCTATTTGCTCTCATCTATTCTCACAGCTTCAATTAATATCTATAAACCATGACTCCATAATTTTAAAAGTCTTCAGCTGTAGATAAAAGGTTATCCTCTGAGCTCTTGACTTATATACCAAATAGTCTGTGCCATGTCTATGCTTGGATGGCTCAAAGCTGCTAATTCATAATTGGATTCTTGCTCTTCTCCAAACTTTGTCCCTTTTCAGAGTGAACAAGTCTCAATGTGTAACTATGCATACATTTACGTGGTAATCTAATTCATACCTGTCTGTTAACTAAGCTGTAAGTTCTATTAGAGCAGGAAGTTTGTTCATTTATCATTTGTTTGTTCATTCATTCAGTCAATAATTCAGCAAAGTCAGTACACATACCAAGAGCCATATTCCAAGGCTGGGAATACAGTGGTGAACAAGATTAGGCCTCATCTCTTGTAAAGCTCAAGATTTTAGCAGAAGTAGGAGTGCAAGGGGAAGACCTCTCTGATATTTAAACTAAGATCTGAAGAAGGAGCCAGCTATGTAGAGTTAAGGGTAGATTACTCCAGGTACTGAGAACAGCAAGCGAAATGGCCTGAACTTATGTTAGAGGACCAGAAAGGGGTTCAGAACGGCTAGAGTACAGTCAATAAAAGGGAGGTGAGATGAAATGAGGTTAAAGAAGCAGGCAGAAGCCGATCCAGGTAGGGCTCTGTGGGTCATGGTAAGGCATTAGGACTTTATTCTGCCTGCTACAGGAAAGTCACTGAAGAGTTTTTAAAAGGGGAGTGATGGCGGGGCACGATGGCTCACCCCTGTAATTCCGGCACTTTGGAAGGCTGAGGTGGGCAGATCACCTGAGGTCAGGAGTTCGAGACCAGCCTGACCCACATGGAGAAACCCTGTCTCTACTAAAAATACAAAATTAGTTGGGCATGGTGGTGCATGCCTATAATCTCAGCTACTTGGGAGGCTGAGGCAAAAGAATCACTTGAACCTGGGAGGCAGAGGTTACAGTGAGCCAAGATCGTGCCATTGCACTCCAGCCTGGGTGACACAGTGAAACTCCATTAAAAAAAAAAAAGTTGGAGTGACATGATCTAATTCATCTTTACAGAGATCAATCTGGCTGCTGTGAGAAGAGTGGATTTGAACTGGGTAACAGTGAATGTAGCTCTGGACTGAGATATCAATGTGTGAATTATGAGCAGCTGAATTGGCTTCAAAGCCACAAGACTAGATGAAAACACCTATGAAAACAGTGACCCATGAAAGAGAAAGGGTTTGAGGACTGAACTTGGGAAGGCACCAATAGTCAGAGGTGTTGGAGGGGGGCAACAGAGAAGAGTAGGCAATGAAATTGGAACAAACAGAGGAGTGTTCCAAGAAACACGAAATGATCCACTGTGACAAATGTCACTGTGAAGCTAAGTTGAGGTCAGTTAGGGACCACAGGGTATGACAACACGGGAGGTTACTAGTGACCTCAACAAGAGGGGTTGCAGTGAAGTAGTGGGACTGAAGTGAAAACAAAGTGAACAGAATGAACAGGGAAGAGAAAGTGAGCCAGCGACTGTTGGTGACTTTTCCTGAAGTCTCCCTATAAAAGGGTGATGCTAACAATTTCTATTAATAACATTAGCTGACACATGTAAACAGGTTCTCTACTCTCTTGGGAGCAGTCATTTATAGACCTGATGTCATGCCTCCTGACCATACCAGAGAGGCAGGGAGGGAGCAGGGTGCTCATCCCCCGATACCAAACGGGGCTATGATGACTCGCTCCATCAAATACTTGCAGAGATGAGACAGATCTTAGCTATTCTAATTACTGTGTGTCGTAAGCCATTTCTTTTTGTTTGTTTGCCTTTCAAAGTTTTTCTGGCTTTACTGAGGTATAATTGATAAACAGAAATGGTATATATTCAAGGTGTACAATGTGATGAACTGACATACATATACATAGTGAAATGATTACCACAATGAAATCAATCAACATATCTACCACTACCATTTTGTGTGTATGGACACTTAAGATCTACGGTCTCAGCAAATTGCAAATAACAATAGAGATATGTGGTCACCATGTGCAAAAAACTGCCCAGAACTTGTTTGTCTTATAACTAAAAGTTTGTACCCTCTGATTAGCATTCTCCTATTCTCCCCTCCAGCTACTGCCATTCTACTCTTTGCTTCTATGAGTTTGCCAAGCCACAATTTCTTCATTTATAAAATAGGAATTAAAAGATATCTTCTGTACATGGTTTCTTCTGAGACATAAAAAAAATAAAGCATTTATCCTGGAACCTGACATACAGTAGCTACTTCCCTTCCTTTCTCTGTCAGCAACAGCCTCAAGCCTCTCTAGACATGTGGCTTATTGGGCATTCCCCAAAATACGACTGACGATAAGATCACATTTCTGTTTTTTTGAAGTTTCACTCTTGTTGCCCAGGCTGGAGTGCAATGGTGCGATCTCAGCTCACTGCAACTTCCGCCTCCTGGGTTCAAGCGATTCTCCTGCTTCAGGAGTACCTGGGAATATAGGCATGTACCACCACACCTGGCTAATTTTGTACTTTTAGTAGAGACAGGGTTTCTCCATGTTGGTCAGGCTGGTCTTGAACTCCCAACCTCAGCTGATCCACCCACCTCAGCCTCCCAAAGTGCTGGGATTACAGGTGTGAGCCATCGTGGGCCAGCCTTCTTCTTTTTTTTTTTGAGACAAGTCACCCAGGCTAGAGTATAGTGGTGGCATCTCAGCTCACTGCAACCTCTGCCTCCTGGATTCAAGGGATTTAAGTGCCTCAGTGTCCCAAGTAGCTAGGATTACAGGCGTGCACCACCACACCCAGCTAATTTTCATATTTTTTGTAAAGATGGGGTTTTGCCACGTTGCCCAAGCTGGTCGCAAACTCCTGGCTTTGAGTGATCTGCCAACTCTGACCTTCCAAAGTGCTGGGATTACACGTGTAAGCCACCACGCCCGGCCTAAGATCACATTTCTTGTCAGAGGCTAGAGAGCTAAACCTTGTGCCTGTATCCCTTCTCCCGCTTGGCCTCACCTGCTCCAGGCAGCTCCGACAGGCTTCCTGGATCAACTGCTCTGCATCCACCTCTTCCCCAACATTGTCTCGCACGTTGAGTGCTGCCTTCTGGAAGAACTAGGGCAGTACAACAGAGGACAAGGTCAGAAGCCTGTTAATGCACATCGACCTAAAGGAAATGGAATGGAAGACAAGCTTTTATCCTAGCCTCATACAGAAGGAAAAAGTGATTATGAGCAAGGCTTTGGGATTGGTCAGATTTAGATTCACATTTTAGGCTCTTCCTCCTCCTTTTATTCCTCCTCTTAAGGATATAATCATGGAGGGGCCCAAAAGATTAATGTGTAAACAGTGCAAAAATCAAAGAATAATCTAAATGTCTAAATTAGCTTAAATAAATGATGGCATATCCATACTATGAAATGCTATGCAAATATTAAAAATCACAATAAAGATGTTGTAAGAGAATATAGTTTTGACATGTAAAGGTATTCATGACATACCTCGAAGTGAAGAAAGGAGGTTGTAGAAAAGTTTGGTAAGTGTGAGCCTTTTAATGTAATACAGCACAAGCAAACACAGAGACAAAAGAATCCTAGAGCTATATACTGAAGTAACAGAGGGGATATTGTAGGTGACTGTTTTCTTCTCTTGGCTTATCTATATCCTCTTGCTTTTTATAATGTACATATATTACTTCTGTAGAAGAAAAAAAGAATGCCTGTGTCTGAAGTGAATAGGCCAGGGTAGGTCAGAAGATAGTAAGATAGCAGAAAGTCCTAACTGAATTCTGACTGCCCAGTCTGAAATTAATATCTATAGGATGGAAAGGAGTGAGACCTAACAAGAGCACCAGGAGGCCAGCAATCCCAGTTGGCTGTGAAAAGGGAAGGAAGAAAGTTTCTCTGTTGGGTAAGCAGGAGAGTTTGAGCCTGAATACATGAGAAGTTAAGGTGATGAGGTCCCAAACACAGCTGCGAGGCACCTGGGAACGTACTCATACAAACAGTCATCTCTAAAAAATGTCTAGCCAAGTAATGCCTAGAAAAAGGGGTATAGGAAAATTCTGGAACCTAAACTCAGTACTTCTACTGTGAGAGACAATTATGGGAATGTACTGCCATTTCATATTTAGGAAGGTTAAATGCCTCTGTTGTTAACATCAAACCAAGGAAAAGAGTGTGAACGGACCGGATTAGAAACTTCAAGAGTTTTAAGAGGAAGTCTTCAGGCCAAAGTAAATGATCAGGTGAGTTTAATTTAGAACAGAAACCTAAAAATTGGAGATGAATACTGGTGTTCAATATCAACTAACTGAAAGCCAGTTAAAATAGTTTAGGTACTTTACAACCAGACTGTGAGGTGGGCAGTGTAATGGACATATGGTAAGTGTAAGCTATCTCTGGATTCGAGAATGAAATCAGATCACGGCGCAATCTCGGCTCACTGCAACCTCCGCCTCCTGGGTTCAAGTGATTCTCGTGCCTCAGCCTCCTGAGCAGCTGGGATTACAGGCATGGAACACCATACCCAGCTCATTTTTGCATTTTTAGTAGAGATGGGGTTTTACCATGCTGGCCAGGCTGGTCTTGATCTCCTGACTGCATGAGCCGCCTGCCTCGGCCTCCCCAAGTGCTGGGATTACAGGTGTAAGCCACTGAGCCTAGCTGGTATAACTTTTCTAGAGAGCAATTTTCTTGACAGAAAGATAGGTTTTTGCATATACTCACCAATTCCATCTCCGGGAATTTATCCCACAGAAATACCCTCACAAGTAAACAAAGATGTACATTCAGAGTGTTCATTGTAGTATTGTTTGTCATAGAGAAAAACAAAACATTCTGAATATTCTAGGGGAAGCTAGTCCATCAAATAGACTACTTTGCCACTATTACAAAGGAATTGGGGTGAACTATTATGTACTGACTTAGAGACACGACCAAAATATGTCAAGTAGGCCAGGTGCAATGGCTCACGCCTGTAATTCTAGCACTTTGGGAGGCCGAGGAGGGAGGATCACTTTAGGTTAGGAGTTTGAGACCAGCCTGGCCAATATGGTGAAACCCTGTCTCTACTAAAATCACAAAAAAATTAGCCGGGTGTGGTGGTGCACACTTATAATCCCAGCTACTTGGGAGGCTGAGGTGGGATGATCACTTGAAGCTCAGAGATTCCTCTTTCCCAGTCCTGTATTCTTTCTACTGGCTGTAGATTTCCATAGCCTTGTGCACTGGGGATCCCAAAGCTGCCATGTAAGCCAGTGGCTGGGATATAAGTCCCAGGCAGGGTCAGCCTTACCTTGTTGTCACTGTTTACAGAGAGTATCTGTTTGTTCACTGCTACATCCCCAGTGCCTAGAATAGTGCCTGGTACTATGGTAGCTGCTCAATAAATACTTCTTTATTTTTCTTTTGAGACGGAGTTTTGTTCTTGTTGCCCAGGCTGGAGTGCAATGGCACAATCTCAGCTCACTGCAATTTCTGCCTCCCAGGTTCAAGCAATTCTCCTGCCTCAGCCTCCAGAGTAGCTGGGATTACAGCCATGTGCCACCACACCCAGCTAATTTTGCATTTTTAGTAGAGAGAGGGTTTCTCCACGTTGGTCAAGCTGAGCTCCTAACCTCAGGTGATCTGCCCGCCTTAGCCTCCCAAGGTGCTGGGATTACAGGCATAAGCCACTGTGCCCGGCCTCCCTTGTCATTCTTTTATCCTGTGTCCCTCTCACCTTCATGTACTTGTTGAAGACAGTCTGGATCTCCTCATTGATGCTAGGCTGCAAGACAGCACGAAGCAGATCCATGGAGATGGCAGGATCTGTGAAACTGCATTCAGGAGGGAGACAGGGTGAGGGGGCATGTCCCAAACATATTCTTTCCCAGTCTGCCCAGTCAATTTTGGACATAGAATCCTTTGACAATACTAGACAGCTTTTATTGAAAACTAGCTACATGCTCCGATTTTGTGCAAATCACAGAGGCATGACCTTATTTCATTCTCATAATAACTCTATGAAGTGGGTATTATTTTCTTTCTTTTTTTTTTTTTTTTAAGAGATGGAGTTTCACCATGTTGGTCAGGAGGCTGGTCTCGAACTCCTGACCTTGTGATTCGCCCACTTTGGTCTCTCAAAGTCCTGGGATTACAGGCGTGAGCTACTGTGCCCAGCCGTGGGTATTATTTTCAAAGTGTTTTCTCTCTCTTTTTTTTTGGGGGGGATGGAGTTTCACCTTGTTGCCCAGGCTGGAGTGCAATGTTGTGGTTTCGGCTCACTGCAACCTTTGCCTCCTGGGTTCAAGCAATTCTCCTGCCTTAGCCTCCTGAGTAGCTGGGATTACAGGCTTGTGCCACCACGCCTGGCTAATTTTTGTATTTTTAGTAGAGATGGGGTTTTTCACCCAGTTGGCCAAGCAGGTCTTGAAATCCCGACCTCAGGTGATTTATCCGCCTCGGCCTCCCAAAGTGCTCGGATTACAGGCCTGAGCCACCGCGCCCGGCCATTAAAGTGTTTTTATGAAATATAATACAGAGAAGTCTATACACTTTAATGAGTAATTACAGTGAACATTCATTACATCACTACCAGCATCCCAAAGGTCCATCTTGTGCTCTCTCCCTTTTCTGAGACAGATACTATTAATCACTCTTAGAGTTGAGAAAATAGGGGCTCATCAGTCTCCATAAAAACACAGTTGTCTGACTCCAGAGCCTGTGCTCTTAAACTCCATGCTATCTGATCTCTTTAGAGTCCTCAACCACAGAGCCAGTGAATATAAGGGATCTTAGGTATTGTTTACTACACAAACCATGTCTTGCGCCCTTCCCCATTTTGTACGTGAGTTCAGAGAAGGAAGTGAATTGACTAGCTCAAGATCACACACAGAGTTACAGAATCGGAGTCTCCTCTTTCCCAGTCCTGTGTTCTTTTTACCGGCTGTAGATCTCCATAGCCTTGTGACCTGGGGATCCCAAAGCTGCCATATAAGCCAGTGGCTGGGATACAAGTCCCATGCAGGGCCAGCCTTACCTTGTCGTCATCTGTGAGCGGCGGCCCCTCCGCTGCACCTGCCGGTGCTTTATCATTATGTTCCAAGGGTTCTGTGGGGGACCAAGGGAACAAATGTCACTGCGGTTGGTGACACTGGGATGGGGTGGAAGTGGAGGGTGGATATAAAGTTAAACCTAGACATCCCTGCTTCTCAGATTCGACACCATCTCTCCCACCTTGGGGTAGGGGGGGAGGATAATAGTTGGAAGGCCTCCCCATTGCGCGCCAGAAAAGAGGAACAAAAGAAGTTTCCTGCCTTAAAAGTCCCTACCCCGCCTTTTCTGGCACGGCAGGAGGAAGGGAAGCAGTGTATACCGTGGGTCAACCCTGTACCAGGTGATATGCTGGGCGCTGTATCCGCCTTTATCTTCCCATCCCACAACAACTTTTATGAGACAGGTACTAATCAACTCCATTTTATAGAAGAGGATCCCGGGGCTCAAGGGGTTGACAAAACTGGCCCACGTCACCTAGCTAGGAGGGCGGCACCAGATTTTGAATCCAGGTCGTCGGGCTGCGAAAACGCCAACCCCCTCTGCAGCTCCAGCCGCCGCGTTCTCTCGCCCGCGGGCCAGGGTCCCAGGAGCCCCAAGAGCCCTGAGGCCCTGCCCGGCCCAAGCCCAGGCCTCCCCCGGGGCGCCCTCACCGTGAGAACCAGCTGCCCCACTCCGCCCGCATCCCCCAGCTCCAAGCCGCCTCGCTCAGTCCCGCTAGGTCCCCGCGGCTGCTCAGCGTCGCCAGTGGCTCCCATTGCGTCCCCGGCCCCTACTACTTCGCTCGACTGCGCCACCGGCCGGAAGGTGGCTCCGTGACGTCACTGGAGCGCGCTGCTCGTCCGCCCGGAAGCGCGACGCGGGAAGCTGAGAGTTACTATGGGAACCGAGCCACCGCCCCTTGCAGGGACCAGTGATATTTAGAGGCCTTGTGCGTGGAGTTTGTTGGGGCTTGCTCCCGGGAGGGCTGCGCCTCAATTGTGGAGTGTGGGTGTTCAGTGGCGGTTCAGTCAAGGGATGTTCCCTGCTGGGTCAAGGCCGGTAGATGACTTCGGGATAGGAGGAGGGGAGCAGGTTTCTGTAGGCTGGGGTTGGGGAGCAGAGGGAAGCGTTTGGTACAGTGGCGCGTGCAGTTTAGTTTTCGAAAACTAGATTTTATTATGCTCGGCCAGGGGCGGTGGCTCACGCCTGTAATTTCAGCCCTTTGGGAGGCAGAGGCGGGAAGATCACTTGAGGTCAGGAGTTCGAGACCAGTTTGGCCAACATGGCGAAACCCTGTCTCTACTAAAAATACAAAAATTAGCCGGGCGTGGTGGCACGCGCCTGTAATCCCAGCTACTTGGGAGGCTGAGGCAAGGAGAATCTCTTGAATCTGGGAGGCGGAGTTTGCAATGAGCCGAGATCGTGCCACTGCACTCCAGCCTGGGCGACAGAGTGAGACTCTGTCTCAAAAAAAAAAAAAAAAAAAAAAAAAAGATTTTAATATTCTGGACCCTCGGCCTCCAACATTGGAGTGGGCCTAATGCGAAGACTGGGGCACTCAACAAAGGGGGCTCCAGTCCGTGCCGTCCCAAAACACTCACTGGGTCTCTCCAGACTTTGACCCCAGTGGCTGCCTCTTGTGTCTGAAGGCACCAGAATGAAGGCTGTGTGTTGACCAGTCCCAAAGATCTGAGCCTCTGTCCCCAGACAAGTGATTCTGGGATGGGCTGGGGATGCAGGGACTTAACAAGGTGGAGTTCTCCAGAGGTTCCCTTAGCTCTGTCTCAGAGGTAAGACATCCCTGAATATAATTGGATCCATTTATGGTGGTAGAGCCTGTTACTCTTCGCAGGTCACAATACAAGAGTAGTGGAAATTGCATGAGTCTTGCAGTTAGAAATATCTGGGTTAAAATTTGGTATAGTATGGTGGTTAAGAAAATTGGCTATTGGACTGGCTATGGAATTGGACTGCTTGCCTCTGTTTCACCACTTATTAGCTGTGTGACCCACAGTTCTTATACACTCTGTGCCTTCATTTTCCCAGCTGTAAAATGGGGATAACAGCATCTAGTTTATAGGGTTGCAGTGAGGATTAGTGAGTTAACTCATGTAAAGTACTTAAAACTAGCATGAGTAAACCCTCAAACAATGTTGTCTGTAGTTACTATTATGAAATTCCAGTGGCTACCACTTATGGGCATTTTTTCTTAGCTCCTCTGAATCCATTTTCTTACCTCTACAAGATAAGTGTGAGGATTAAAATATATAATGCAGGCTACGCATGGTGGCTCATGCCTGTAATCCCAGCACTTTGGGAGGCCAAGGTGGGTGGAGTTCAAGACCAACCTGGCCAACATAGCGAAACCCCCTCTCTACTAAAACTACAAAAATTAGCCAGGGGTGGTGTTGGGTGCCTGTAGTCCCAGCTACTTGGGAGCCTGAGGCACGAGAATTGCCGGAACCTGGGAGGCAGAGATGCAGTGAGCTGAGATTGGGCCACTGCACTCCAGCCTGGGTGACAGAGGGAGACTCTGTCTCAAAACAAAAAGCATATTAGGCACTTGTTAGGTCATCATCAAATGTTAATTATCTCCAGAGGCCACATCAGCCTTCTAACAATAAGGGCAACTTCCTGGCTTCAAACTTTTTGGCCCTACTAAGGAGATTTTTTACCTTGTACCTTGATTATCCTTTGTCCATAGGACTAAGCAGTGCCAGTGGACACCATTAGGTGTCACAGCTGACCAAATGCATGAGCAGGACAGATAAAGAAAAAGAAATAGAGGGAAAAGAAAAAGGTGGTATGTGTGGGCAGACTATTTGAGTCAGACATAGCAACTGTTCTCTCGGGTTCTGCCAGCTAGCCTTCATACAGTCCGAGAATGGCCTGTGTGGGCTAGAGGGACAAAGATGCAGATGTTTGGTGCTTTTACATTAGCTTAACAAACTCAACTACTGCTTTTCTGTAATTTTTGATAGTTTCTTTTTTCTTTTTTTTTTTTTTTTGAGACAGAGTCTTGCTCTGTCACCCAAGCTAGAGTGCAGTGGCACGATCTCCACTCACTGCAACCTCTGCCTCCTGGGTCAAGCGATTCTCCTGCCTCAGCCTCCCAAGTGGCTGAGATTACAGGCATGCACCACCACGGCCAGCTAATTTTTGTATTTTTAGTAGAGACAGGGTTTCACCATGTTGGCCAAGCTGGTCTCGAACTCCTGACCTCAGGTGATCTGCATAGCTTGGCCTATTTGATAGTTTCTGAGTGGTCTGTTCCATTCTGTCTTTTCTAGGTTGCTAGGATGAATAGGAGCCACAATTTTATTATGCTTGGTTATGTTATTAACTTTGACTATTTTCTTAAGTAGTGTGTTTAGTTTCTCCCTCTGTCATTTGGGCTGAAGCCATGCCCTTCCAATGCCCTTTGGGGCTCTCTTTGATTCTTATTCCAGTGGCCATCCCTCCATTTTTCCAGCTACCCACTAGGTTCTTCATGATCCAGGAGTGTTGTGCTTATTGCTTATAGAGTGTGATCTTCCCATCACATGTGCCCTTTGGTAGTGCCAGGAATTTTCCCACACTCTGCAGCCAATCCCTCTTCTTCTCATTAGGAGAAGACATTCTTGGGGCGTATTGTGAAAGGGAAGGCTTTGGGACTGGGTTTGGGGCCATCCTTAGTCCTGCCTGTACTTCAGCTGATACTCTGGGCAAGGTGTACACCTCTGGCGTGAACTGAACTCTCATCCCAACTCTCAGCATCATCATGATGTTAAGCTGCCTCTTTCTTCTTGCTCTTGGGTCCCTGGAATCCTGGATAACTGCAGGAGAACATGGTGAGCTATCATTTGGGATCCCTGGCCAACAGTAACAGAAAGTGACTAGAAGAGAGGAGAAGTCATCCTCTGCCTTCTCCTAGAGCAAGGTTGCTCGTAGGTGGAGATGATCTTGTGTAGGACAGGACTGGATGAACAGATTCTCAGGATGGCCTGGGTAGTTCTTCCTGGCTTTCTTTACCCTCTCTGGACAAGGAGATAGGACTTCTAGTTGGGCTTACTAGAGGTTCTAGCTTTTTCCTAGAACTCATTAAATGAGAACAGGATCATTCCAACCTTTCTCTCTCGTTATCTGCAGGATGGCTGCTCCTTTAGTAGTGGTGGATGTATGTTAGTAATTGTGTGCTGGGAGGGGAAGGTGGTTGCAGAATTTTTCTTTTTTTAGAGACAGGGTTTCATTCTGTCACCCAGGCTAGAGTGTAGCGGTTCAGAGATACTTTGGATAGAGGTGTCTGGAGGGGCTGACTGTCCTTGAAATAGTTTGGCCTCCATTCCCCATTTTCTGAGGCCCGGCTAGTTACCCCAAACTCATATCATATCTTTTGCAGTGAAAGAGGGAGAATGCCCTCCTGATAAGAACCCATGCAAAGAGCTGTGCCAGGGCAATGAATCGTGTCCAGCTGGGCAGAAGTGCTGCACCACAGGATGTGGTCGGATTTGCCGAGACATTCCTAAGGGTATGTTGGCCTTACATACCCTTAAAGGGCAACATCTGGGTGTACTCTTTGACCTTGCTTCTGGGATAGATAGTAGTAGAGAGCTTCCCACCTCTTAGGTTGCCTCTTGAAGTCTGGCTTGCCTAGAGGATTTCTTCTTTACTTTTTTAGGGTCCCTCCTCCATTAATTATTCAGCGCCCCCAGTTCTTTGCCTTCCATCAGGAAAGAATACATCAACGATTATCTAGGTCCGTTACTTTGGACTCAAAGTTCCTGTGAAGGCTGGAGGGAAGAGCTGTAAAGGGAAGCCTATTTAAGATAATGATTAAGAAAAAAAAAAAAAAGATAATCCTTAAGAGAGTAGACCCTAGAGCCAAGCAGACCTTTTTAAGCCTTAAATAAGCCTTAGCTGTTTGTAAACCTTAAGCTTTTATCCTCAGTTTCTTCATCTATAAAATGGGGATAATTGTGAGGATCAAATGAGATGTTGATGGCATGAGGTAAACATCAGTAAATGTTACAGTAAATGTTTGCTATTACTATTGTTATTATTGTGTCTTTGCCTTAGCAGCAGGGTCAGAGGCTGAAATGAAGCTCAGAGCTTCCTTTTTCTGTTTTTTCCTTCTGCTGTGCTCGTGAGTGTTATTTCTCTTTTCTTTGGCTGTCTCCCTTTTTGCTACAGGAAGGAAAAGAGATTGCCCTAGGGTTATTCGGAAACAATCTTGCTTGAAACGGTGCATCACTGATGAGACATGTCCAGGTGTAAAGAAATGCTGCAAATTCGGCTGCAGTAAGAGCTGTGTAGTCCCCATCTCTAAACAGAAGCTGGGTGAGAAACCCTGTCCCCACAGCTCACGGTCTGTTTGGTCTGCTTGTTTCTTTCTCAAATATGCACATATCAACTTGTTGGTTTTACTTTGCTTTGAATACACAAGTGTTTTCAAAGTGCCTGCTGTATTATGAGAACTTAAAAAAAAAAGATATGCAAAGGGTATACAAGCCATGATGATTTGTGATATGTGGCCTGGGCACGCAGAGGAGGGTGCCAGAGGGCAGCCTCGGCTTACCATCATTTGCAGGCTGCTTTGAAAGCTGTTGGGTAATTCCCAGTTCCCATAGTTAGTTGTGATATTCTCTGTTAAAATCTTAGCCTAAGAATCTATAGAGCTAGGAATAAAAATGAAGAATCTTGATGCGTATGGAAGGCGGCGCACATTTCACCACTCATTTGCTCCTGAGATTCTTCTTCTTCTCTCTTTTTTTTTTTTTAAAGAGTCGGGGTTTTACCACATTGGTCAGGCTGGCCTTGAACTCCTGACCTCATGATCCACCCACCTCAGCCTCCCACAGTGCTGGGATTACAGGCGTGAACCACTGCGCCTGGCGCTTGCTCCTGAGATTCTTATGTCCCGGTGTACACACACAGGGGGGCCATCTCCTGTGGGAAACAGATTCTTTTTCATTCTGGTCCTGGTAGAGAGATATTTAAAAGAGATTCATTCTCCCTTTTGCAGAGTCCCAGTGAACTAATTCTCAATTTATACATTCATTTCTTCAACAAGGATTTATTGAATATTTATTGTTTGCTAGATCCAGTGATGGGTTCCTGGTATGTTGTGGCGAACAATGTAGATCCCATGCCTGCCTTCATGGAGCTTATAGTCTCATGGGACAGAAAGAGATTTAACAAATAAGCATGTAAATAAATATATAATTTCAAACTCTGATAAGGACAGGGAAGGAAAATGAAAGGGTGCTGAGAGACAGAGTAAAGGGGAGAACTCACTTTTATTTGTATTTTTATTTTTTGAGACAAAGTCTTGCTCTGTTGCCCAGGCTGGAGGACAGTGGCATGATCTTAGGTCACTGCTACCTCCACCTACCTCCTGGGTTCAAGCCGTTCTCCCACCTCAGTCTCCTGAGTAGCTGGGATTACAGGCACGTGCCACCCTGCCTGGCTAATTTTTGTGTTTTTAGGAGAGATGGGGTTTCACCATGTTGGCTAGATTGGTCTCATACTCATGGCCTCAAGTGATCCACATGTCTCGGCCTCCCAAAGGCTGGCGTGAACCACCATGGCTGGCCAAGAACTCACATTGGATTGGGTGGGTGAGGATGGCATGTTTGGAGTGACATTTAAGCTGCAACCTGGAGAGGGACTTGAAGTTAGCCGGGTGAAGGGTATGATGGACATTCCAGGAAGAGAGAGAGAGAAGCACACGCAGAGCTTGCCATATTTGAGAGATAGAAAGAAAGCTAGGAAGGTTAGAATAGAATTGGGAGGGAGAGAATGAAGCCAGGTGAGGATGTAGACCGGTGAGACTAGGGAGGTAGCAGTGGGGATGGAGAAAGGTGACACAGCTGAGAAAATTTGGAGGTAGAAGTGACAGGGCTCTCTGCTCTATTCCTTCTCCGTTCCCTTGAGAGGCCCCTAAAACCATTAGAAATTGATGGCATGTATTCTGTCTCTAACCCCTTCTTATTTTCCTCTTGTCTCACGATTTTCATGGTTACTTTTGCTTATTTGTGCTTCCAAATATATTTTATATAATATTGTCTATTTTTTTTCCTTCACTCCCAAATGCCAAGACTACATTCACTGGAGTGATGTTAGATATATAAATTAAACTAGCTTAGGGAGAACTGCTGGTATTATAATGTTGAATATATATTTTTTTTACCATTTTATGGTACTGAAATGTTCAATTTTTTTTTTTTTTTGAGACAGGGTCTTGCTGTGTTGTCCAGTTTGGAGTAGTGCAGTGGCATGATCTTGGCTCACTGCAACCTCTGCTGCCACATTCAAGTGATTCTTTTGCCTCAGCCTCCTGAGTAGCTGGGATTACAGGCATGTGCCACCACACTCGGCTAATTTTTGTATTTTTAGTAGAGATGGGGTTTTGCCATGTTGGCCAGGCTGATCTCGAACTCCTGACCTCAGGTGATCTGCCCACCTCAGCTCCCAAAATGCTGGGATTACAGGCATGAGCCACTGTGCTTGGCCTACGTTCAGTCCTTACATCTTCCCGTTGATCAAATACATTTAGCATATTTCAGAGTGTTTTACAGTGTTAAAATATTTCTCCATAAATTTATGCCTAGGTATTTTACCTTCTTCTCTGCTGTTTTGACTGTCTCTCATTATGTTTTCTAAAGGAACTGGAACCATTCTCTCATCTGAATGTGTGTGACGGCATGCTAGAGTGGAAAATTCTAGGCTTGGGTTGTTGGAGGCCTGGGTTTAAGCCTGAGGTTTGCCAGTTACCAGCAGGTTCCTGGGCAAGTCTCTTCTGCTTTTTGAGCCTTAGTTCCTTTCTCTGTAAGGTGGAAAGAATAAACCTTGGAGTCTTGCTGTAATTATTCAAAGTGTATAAAGTGTTTGGCCCTCAGTATATATTAACTTTCTTCCTCTTGCCTCCTAAGTGGGCTGGGTCAGGAGTACCATTTCTTTTTCTTTTTTTCTTTTTGAGACTGAGTTTTGCTGTTGTTGCTCAGGCTGGAGTGCAATAGTGCAATCTCGGCTTACTGCAACCTCTGCCTCCCGGGTTCAAGCTATTCTCCTGCCCCAGCCCCCCAAGTAGCTGAGATTACAGGCATGTGCCACTGTGACCAGTTAATTTTTTTGTATTTAGTAGGGACGGCATTTCAGCATGTTGCTGAGGCTGGTCTCGAACTCCTGACCTCAGGTGATCCACCCACCTTGGCCTCCCAAATTGTTGGGATTATAGGCGTAAACCACTGTGCCTGGCAGGAGTACAATTTCTAACCAGCCCCTTTATCCAAAACCAGAATGGTTTTCTTCTCCCCTGATCACTTCCTCTCTGAGACCTGAAGCTCTATAACATGTGACAACCTTTTTCCTTCCAGTCAAACCTCCCTAGGTGGGAGGCCCCTTGCCAGTACCCATTGGGTCTGTCTGTGCCTGGCTTAGGCAGCTATCTTGGGCAGCCTGCCCATTAGAGAGAATGGAAGGTTGTTCTCCTTGCCAGGACTCTTGAGGCCCAGCTCTGGAACCAGCCTGGGAATCTGTCTCAGTCAGGTCACTGACTGCTGGCTTGTAGGGCTTGGTACAATCTTCCCAGTGTTTGAAGCTGATGGCTGAATTGTGGGGGCCAAGGGTGAGGTTGGCACCCAGGCACAGTACCTTGTGAGCTACTCTGGCTCCTGGCCAGCCCAGATAGGGCTTCCTTTTCCACTGGAGCTCAGCAGGCAGGGTAGAATAGTGACATCCCACAGATGTCCCAGAGCCTGCAGGGCAGAGCAGGGTTCCTAGCCTGGTGGGAGGTGATATTGGCTACTGCCTTGGCAGTGAACTACTTTCTACAGCTCCAGCCCTATGAGAGGGCTGGGCCACTCACCCAACAGGACTGGTTGTTGTACCTCTCTACAGGAAGCTGTCCTTCCAGGGCTATGAAAAATTTCTGCTTTCCTTAAGCTCTGACATTGCCAGAGGTTTATCATAGCCAGTGCTGGTCTGTTGGCAAAGTGGAGGGCCAATCGGGTTGCCTGAGGACAAGGGCAGACGTTGGGTCCTGCTCTCATGAGGCTGTTCTACTATGAACATGGGTCTGAATCCTGGGTCTTTTGCTTGTTTGTTGTGTGGCCTTAGGCAAGTCCTTTCATCTCTCTGAACCTCACTTTCATGATCTGTAAAATGGGGATAAGGATATTTATAGCTCCTAGAGTGATAATGCAGTTGGGAAAAAATGCATTTTATTTATTTATTTATTTATTTGGGACAAGGTCTCGCTCTATCACCCAGGCTGGAGTGCAGTGGCGTGATCTTGGCCCACTGCGCCCCCCTCAACCTCCTGGGCTCGGGTGATCCTTCCGCCTTAGCCCTCTGAGAAACTGGGACTACAGGCACACACCACTGTGCCCGGCCAGAAATGCATTTTAAAAAGTCTGCAGACTGCCACATAATGCTCAAGAGCTCATATGGTGATGCCAAGTACCTCTGTGTTCTGGTCCACCCATTCTCCATCTCCCTATCTGATGCCTGACCTGTCTGTTTACTCACTCACTTATTCATGTATTCACTATGCACTGAGTGTGGCTACCCTACCTGGCATGTGGGTCTGCAGTGGTGAGCAAGGCAATCATGGTTCTTGTCCCCCTGGGGCTTGCTCATGGTGTGATAGACAGGAAGTAATCAAGGAAACAAATACATAATAACCACAAGATGTGATGAATGCTATGAAGGTAATGGAAGAAAAGAGAAGGAGGCTGCTTTCATTTGAGGTTAGAGTGGTAGGCAGAGGCCAGACTTTGGGGGGTCTTCAGGGCTTCTCTTTTAGGCTTTATTCTAATAAAGTGCAATAGGAAGACTTTGAGGGGGTTTAAAAGCAGGAGAGGCCTTGTCGAGTTTCCATTTTAGAAAGACCACTCTGCCAATATGTGAAGAATGGATGGGGCAAGTGTAGAAGATGGGAGACCAGTGGGAGGCTATTGTGGCAGGCTGGGAGAGATGATCGGGGCTTAGGCTGCAGTGGAGATAATGCAGACATAGAAAAATGGAAGGCTTACATGTTTGTGAAGGTAGAATTGATGGGACTGGGTGAAGAAGTAAGTGGCTATAGGCATTGAGAGAGAGGGCCTATCAAGAATGGTGGTAGATATTCAGCTTGAGCAGCTGGGTAATGGTGGTGCTCTTTACTCAGACAGGGACAACCTAGGAGTGAAGATTTTGGAGTGAAGATTCTGATTCTGGCCTGAGAGGTGTCTTCTTGGACCCCCTCATGGCTCCCCTCCCCACTGCATGAAACCTGACCACTTTAGAGCCCCTGTGACCCTCTGTTTTGCATATTATCACATATGTATTATCTTTTATGTGGGTTGATGGCCTCCCTGTGTGTCTGGCTGACCTTTTTCTAAAACCTCACTGCAGGTTGTACAGAAAAGAGTTAACATAGCAGGCCTGAGACTGCTATTCTTAAAAAAGTCTTGCTGGCAAGGTTGGCCCTTGGCTGGCTTCTGGGAAGTTGGATTTTGGGGATGTTTGTACTCCCCTAACTGATAAGAGTGGCTCACTGTGCCTAAACTGTTTTAGGCTAAATGTCTGCTTTCCTTCTGAGAGTCTGGAATCTTGGTACGTGCTAGGCAGAAGGTGCTTAAGTGACCAGTCCCTAATATAGACCTTTCACAGTGAGTCTAATGAATTTCCCTGGTAGAAAACACTTTACATATGTCACAATTCCAAGCTGGAAGAATTAAGTACATCCTGTGACTCTACTGGGAGGACTCTGGAAAATCTGCACCTGATTTCCTCTGGACTTTTCCTTTTGATGATTTTTCTTTGTACCCCTTTGCTGTAATAAATCATAACTGTGGGTATGACTATATACTGAGTCCCGCAAATGAATCACTGAACCTGAAAGTAAGTGGTCTTGAGGACTCCCTACACACTGTTGGATAACTTTTCCTAACTCCTAAAACTATCTACCACTGGGTCGTCTCTTTTGGCAGAACTGAGTGGAGTGAGTCCCAGTGCTTCTTGGTTTGTTTTCGTGTGATCCTTGCTGCAGTGTAGGGGATCATCGTGTGTGTGTGTGATGGAGTCTCACTCTGTCACCCAGGCTGGAGTGCAGTGGCATGATCTTGGCTCACTACAACCTCCATCTCCCGGGTTCAAGCGATTCTTCTCCTCAGCCTCCCCAGTAGCTGGTATTACAGGCACCTGCCACCATGCCTGGCTAATTTTTTTGTATTTTTAGTAGCGACAGGGTTTCCCCATGTTGGCCAGATTGGTTTTGAACTCCTGACCTCAAGTGTTTCACCTCAGCCTCCCAAAGTGCTGGGATTACAGGCGTGAGCCACTGTGCTGGGCCCATGATGTGGTTTAAAGGACATGAGACCTTATGTCAGAGTTGGGGATTTGTGACTCAGTTCTGCTACCATTGACCTCAGGCCAATCCCTCTCTCTGGTTGTCTGTCTCTCTCTTTGTAAGAGAAGGGGAGTAAGTTTGTTAGCTCAGAGGGCCCTTCTTGGGTTAAGAAGTGCTGAAATTTTACTTTACCAACAGCAACTGGTATCTTTCTCTCAGACATAGTGGCAGGTTGGAGCTGAGGCAGCAGGACAGACTGTGAGTATTTCCTGGGCTTCAGCTTCACTACTTTTTTGGTGATAGCTTGGGGTCTTGGGATGGGTACAGATAGAGGGTGGGGAACTGCCATTCCCGTTCTGGCCACCATTCCTATTTCTCTTTCTGCTTCCTGGTAAGCTAATTGTGATGTGATTGGGGAAAATGTCTTATGAGGAACTGAACTTACCTATCACGGCAAAGCCAGGACGGTGAAAGACAGAGGATCTTGGCTGAAAGAATGGCATCCTCCAGATTTTTTTTAAGTCTATGGGGATAGGAAAAGGACCAACAAGATTTCAGGTCAATATCAAGAGGTACAAAGGACCAGTCATGGGTAGCTCATGTCTGTAACCTCAGCACTTTGGGAGGCTGAGACAGGAGGATTGCTGGAGACCAGAAGGTCAAAACCAGCCTGGTCAACATAGTGAGACCCCATCTCTACAAAAAATAAAAATAATTAGCTGGGGCTGGTGGTGTGTGCCTACAGTTCAGCCACTCAGGAGGTTGAGGCAGGGGGATTGCTTGAGCCCAGGAGTTCGAGAGTTTGAGGCTGCAGCGAGCCATGACTGTATCACTGTACCCCAGGCTGGGTGACAAAGCAAGATAGCAGCGTAATCTGGCTTGGAGGTAGTAAGGCCCCATTAATTCCAGGTGTTAGAGCTGAGAGAAAGGGATTGTGTGGCAGGGGTTCTTGTGTAGGGCAGGGTGTCAGACTGGGTGGCAGTGCTGGGCACTGGTCAAAAGGGAGATGCTGTGACCCTTCAGACCTCCAGGGAGTCTGGCCTGGAAAAGGATAGAGGTACGTGCTGTATGCCCGGTCTTGAGGATGAGGGCAGAGAGTAGCCAAGAGCTCTTGGCACTGGTCATCTCAGGGCCAAGCTCAGCAAAAGGGTGAAATCTGGGAAGTGTGGTGCTCTCAATTTCTAGGGCACATGGCATAATTCCATGAGAAGTTTTTGTCTCCAGGTTTTTCCACCAGCGAGATTTTTATGCTCAGCCTTCTCAACTGTGGGATAGAAGGCTTTTGTTCCTTGTTAAATGGATTTCAGTGTTTGTCAAGCAGGTGGGGAGGTGCAGGGAGATGGATTTGGTGGTTACAGTGACCACATCTTCTGAGTCAAAAATCAGGACACATAGTTTGATGTAATCTCACAATAGCACAGGATATTTGAAATAGGGGCTGTTGAGGAAAATTCCAGGATACAGGGTTCTGATGGCTTGGTGGTTTAGCTGCGTGTATTCTCCTTGGAGTCCAATACTTGCTTTTTCCATCATGGCAGACTTCCCGGAGCCAGCTGTACGCAATCATACTTACCTGTTCCTACTCAGAGGCACCGGGCCAGTCTTGCTTTGATTTCCTGTGAAATCTTTAATTGCCTGTCACCTTTCTCTTAAGAAACTTGAAATAAACACTAAGACGAATGAGTCACAGTGAGTTGGTTTGGTTTGGATGTGGCCTTCTTTGGGTGTGCCTGTGCCTGGGGCCCTGGCCCGTTGCCTGCATGTTTTAAGGATAGTGTAATAGAAAAAGTACTTTACTGCAAATCAACAGGCTGAGTGTTGTCCTGCCCTCCTGCTGACTCACTCCATAGTTCTAGGCAGAAGCCTTCTCTGAGTTTGATCATCTTCATAGGGAATGTGTTTGGCTGCACACAACAGAAAATTGATCATGTAGGGGTTTGTTTTTCTCGTATAACAAGAAGTCCTAAGGCTGGGATGGTGGCTCTGTGATGCTAAGGATGAAACTATTTCCCTCCTTCTCCTTTCTAATTCTTTTTTTTTTTTTTTGTAATTTTAATTTTACTATTTATTTATTTAAAAAAAATGATGGTTAGATGCCACAAAGTAGGTAGCAGTGCTTTAAATCGTGTGTGTGTCGTCAGGCCCAAGGGCCTCTTCCATCCTTGCAGAGGGGAGTGCTAACTTCTCTCCTCTCATACAACACTCCTTTGCAGTTCTTGACTATTACATTGTGCTAAGTTGCCTCCTCATTGAAAGAAGGCTGCTCTGCCTCTCCATGTAATGTCTGTCTTTGGACGGGAAGAAGAAAGAAGTGAGGGAGCAGTTTGAAAGGGGTATTCCTCGTGTCAGGAATACAGAGTTTTCCCAGTTTATGTCCTTGTTTGTGGTCACCCCTAGTTGCAAAAGAATATAGGGAAGCAAATCATTTTAGCGAGACCTGTTGCTTCTCATAATAAACTTGGTATCAGGTATCTATTGCTGCATGACAAACCATTCCCAAACTTCATTGCTTAAAGCAATATAGTTATTCTTTCTCACAGTTGTGTATGTTGCCTGGGCTTGGCTGGGCAGTTCATGTACCCACATGATGTAGCTGTGGTCAGTCATTTAGCTACATTCAGGGAGCTCAGCAGGGAGCTCAACTGGAGCCACGGTATCCAGGATGACCTCTCTTCTAGGTTCTGTCACCATGGGGCGTCTCATCATCCCATAGCGTAGTTCAGGCTGCTTTATAACATGGCAGCTGGTTTTCCAAGAGGAAAGATTCCGAGTGAACAAGCCACAGTATCCAGGTGCTTATCAGGCCTCTGCTTACATCACATTTGCTAATGTCCCGTTGGTCAAAGTAAATCATATGATCAAGCCCAGAATAGGCATGGAAGGTCATGAATCCCAGGAGATAAAGTTCACCGGAGGCCACCAGTGCAGATGTCTGTCACAGGGAGAATTTAGGGAGAATGTTTGCCACAGTGGGCTAGGCCTAGACGGTGTTTTGCAAACTGTGAGTCCTGGAAGCAATTTAGTAATTAGGGAAAATAAGAAATAGAATATAAAATATCAGGGTGGGCTTGGTGTGGTGGCTCACACTGGTAATCCTGGCACTTTGGGAAGCTCAGGTGGGAGGATCACTTGAACCAGGAGTTAGAGATCAGCCTGAGATCATAGTGAGACTCCATCTCTACGAAATAGACAAAATTAGCTGTGCGTGGTGGCATATGCCTGCAGTCCTAGCCACTCAGGAGGCTGAGGCAGGAGGATACCTTGAGCCCTGGAGTTTCAGGCTGCAATGAACTATGACTATGCCATTGCACTTTAGCCTGGGCAATACAGTGAGACCCTGTCTCTACAAAATAAATAAAATTAGCCAGGCATGGTGGCATGTGCCTGTAGTTCTAGCCATTCAGGAGGCTGTGGTGGGAGGATCCCTTGAGTATAGCAGTTTGAGGCTGCAATGAGCTATGATTGTGCCACTGCACTTTAGCCTGGGCAACACAGTGAGACTATGTCTTAAAAAATTCAGAATACTGACAGGGGGATGGATGCAGCAAACTACCATAGCACATGTGTACCTATGTAACAAACCTGCACGTTCTGCACATGTACCCCAGAACTTAAAGTATAATAAAAAAATTCAGAATGTATTGTAGATATATGATACACATAAATATGTATATTATGTCTGTAATAATGTATGTATATAAATATACAACTATATACAAACATACACATAGGGGACACAGTGAAAAATGTGTTTCATACCATGGCCTTGAGCACCTCTGGGCTCCAATGCTTTGATTCTGTAGCAGAGTTTGTTGGTGAATGTCCTGCCAACCCCCTTCCGTGTGAGGAGCTGTGTGATGGGGATGCATCCTGTCCCCAGGGGCATAAATGCTGCAGTACCGGCTGTGGCCACACCTGCCTCGGAGACGTTGAGGGAGGTATGTTGGCTCTTTTGGGAGGAAATCCTTGAGTATTTCCTGAGAAGAGTACTTCTCTTTCCCTTCCTGGGAGGAGCTGGGATTCTCATTCTTCCTCTCCCTCTAGTCCCTCAACACAAAGCAATCTCTCCTGGGGCCACGGGGGCTCTGTGGGCATTAAAAGAACTAGGGGAAGGCACTGTGGGGCAGTAGGAACTACTTGGGCTAGAAGACAGGCAGTGTGGTGTATGATCTTGATTCTACTGAGGTTTTGCTCGTTTTGCTCTGTGACCTTGGGTAAGCAAACTCTTTTTTTTGTTGTTGTTTGAGACAGAGTTTCACTCTTGTTGCCCAGGCTGGAGATGGCATGATCTTGGCGCACCGCGACCTCCGCCTCCCAGGTTCAAGTGATTCTCCTGCCTCAGCCTCCCCAGTAGCTGGGATTACAAGCATGTACCACCATGCCCAGCTAATTTTGTATCTTTAGTAGAGGTGGGGTTTCCCCATGTTGGTCAGGTTGGTCTTGAACTCCCAGCTTCAGGTGTTCTGCCCGCCTTGGCCTCCCAAAGTGCTGGATTACAGGCGTGAGCCACCACACCCAGCCTTGCAAACCTCTCTTTTCTAGCCCTTTTCTTTATCTGTAAAATGAGAGAGTTTCCCAAGATCACTGATTTTCAGATCTAATTTATAACAAAAAGCTTTTCCCCTATCCCAAATGAAATCTTAGTTGGAAACATATATATAAACAGATAAAAGCATTCCTGTTCCAATTCCTTTGTTTCTTCAACATTTTAAAAAAACAGATACTTTTGAGTGACAGGCACTGTGTTCTCCATTAAAGAATCACTGACCCTGGTGCTCTCTTAGTCCCTTTAGATTCCCGGGCAATGCTCAAGGCTAGGGACAGACTCTTGTTCTTATGTAGCTTATAGCCCATCAGGGAAGATAGACATATTCCTTTTAAATAAGGAATTACCATAAAGGGAATTAAGGAATTACCATAAAGTTCGATGAGAGGAAGCATACAGGGTGCTACAGGAGCACAAAGCGGGGACATCAAACCTTGTCTAGGGTGGCAGAGGAGGATACCGTGAGGAAGTAACACTATGAATCCCAAGCAGAGGGGGAGAGGGTGGTGGTCTGGGAGCCTTGCCCCTGACATACTTCCACCCACCCCCACCTCAAACCTGCAGAGGTGTCAATCCCCAAGTTACCTCTTGGGAACACCCTTTGGGGCACCATTTGAAAACTGTGGGCTCAGAGGTCTCTTGGGTTCCTGAAGATTCTCAGATCCTCAGCTCCATGGTTTCCCAGCCAGTTGAGTTGGGTCTAGTTAGGGTCAGGGGCTGAATGACCTGGAGCCTCTGTGTCTAAGTTTTAGATGGGAACGTGGAGATGGCAGAGCTGACGTCCTATCCCTTTACCTGTGCCTGTTGTTCCCACAGGGCGGGACGGTGATTGTCCGAAAGTTCTGGTGGGCCTGTGCATTGTCGGCTGTGTGATGGATGAGAACTGTCAAGCTGGAGAAAAGTGTTGCAAGTCAGGCTGTGGCCGCTTCTGCACTCCACCAGTCCTGCCCCAAAAACCGACCATGAACCCCAACTGGACTGTGAGGTCTGATTCTGAATTAAGTGAGTACTGTCCATTGTCATCAGCAGTAATAGACAACTGTTGTGCGCAAAGCACTGGCCTAGGTGCTGGGAAGTGGATTTCAGAAGGCCAGGAAAAGTCTAGCTGGAGAGAAAGCACCTATGTCACAGATGAGAACCCTCATATAAACAGTACAGGCTGACACCTGTTCCCAGGTGTGGCTCCCTGCTAAGGTCTTTATGGGAGAGGTGGGATTTGATCGAGGTCCTTAAGGCTAGGCAGATGTGACAAAGTGAGGATAGCACAGGAACATGCCAGACAGGTAATCTGGTGACTGCTGGCAAAGGAACACAGTGGGAATGTGTGTGATATGTTTGGGAGAAGTGGGGGCAGGGTGGGTAAAGGCACAGACACATCTTCAGGTTTTTTTTTTTTTTTTGACATGGAGTTTTGCTTTTGTCACCCAGGCCTGGAGTGCAATGGCATGATCTCAGCTCACTGCAACCTCTGCCTCCTGGGTTCAAGTGATTCTTCTGCCTCAGCCCCCTGAGTAGCTGGGATTACAGGTACCTGCCACCATGCCTGGCTGACTTTTGTATTTTTAGTAGAGACGGGGTTTCACTATGTTGGCCAGGCTGGTCTTGAACTCCTGACCTCAGGTGATCTGCCTACCTCGGCTTCCCAAAGTGCTAGGATTACAGGTGTGAGCCAGTGCGCCTGGCCATATCTCTAGTTTTTTTTTTTTTATAAAGATGGGATTTCACCATGATGGCCAGGCTGATCTTGAACTCCTGAGCTCAGGTGATCCACCCACCTCGGCCTCCCAAAGTGGTAGGATTATAGGCGTTAGCCACCGTGCCCCGCCTAGTTTATTTTATTTTTTATTTTTATTTTTAACAGGAGATAAGAGCCTGCAGTGCTAGTTGGGATTGGATTGTCTGGGAAGCAAGGAGCCATTTAAGACTTCTGAGAACAATATAGGTCAAGCTTTCCTAGGGTGGAGGGGAAACATGTTGGGTAACTGAAGCCAGGAAGGCACAGCTGTGACTGGATATTTCTTCTACTTGCAGAGATCCCGGTGCCCTAGCTGTGCTGATTTGTCTGGAGCTTCTTTGGTAACTCTGGAGGCCGTTCCTGGCAGTTAAGAGAGGGTGACATCCTGGGGCTTGTGACATTTCCAAGGGCACTCATGGCCCTCTCTGCTCTGCTTCTCCTCCTGCCGCTGCCCAGAGCATGGGAAACAGCCCTGGATTGGGCATTGGGTGTGTGCTTCTCTTTCCCAATAAAGGCTGGTGCTTACCTCTTGTCTGTGCTGTTTGAGGGCTCAGATGATACAGGAGAGCTAGAGGGTATGAGCATGCCTGTGGGATTACATGATTTACATATTTAGGACAGATGGGTAATCTCTTCTTTCTGAGAACACTGAAAATGGGTGTTGGTTGGGTGTGGCTAAGGGAGAGATGGGTGGAAATTAAACTGAGAGTGACCTGCTGTAGATGTCTTTCTCAAGCCCTGGTAGAGGTGGAAGTCAGCCTTTTTTTAGAACTGCTGAGCTTCTTTCTTTATTGGAGAATGTCGGTTGAGGGTGGAACAGGGGTGAGTGGATAGTTTCTTCTTTTTTTTTTTTTGAGACATAGTCTCCCTCTGTTGCCCAGAATGGAGTGCAGTGGCATGATCTCGGCTCACTGCAACCTCCGCCTCCCAGGTTCAAGCAATTCTCGTGCCTCAGCCTTCTGAGGAGCTGTACCAAGTAGTAGAAACCCAGTCTCTACTAAAAATACACAAATTAGCTGGGTGTGGTGGTGTGATAACATACTGAGTTTTTAAAAATTATGTGCATATATTGAATTTTTAAATAAACAACAAAATGATAAAACAGTGGAAGAGGGATCTGCCAAAATGTTGAGCAGCCCGTCACACAGACACTGGCCCTTCCCAGTTCCCTGCAACATGATCCTGGAGCCATGGGTGTCCCTGGGATGGCCACTGCGAGGCTCATGCCAGCCACTCTTTTTCAGACCAGGCAACATTGACATGCATCTACTCAGATGAATGTTCTGAACCAGGTAGAAACCAGAATTTTGCATGCCAGTATGAAAACAAGGGGGAGAAGGCACACAAACTAAGCAGTGGCTGGGCACGGTGGCTCATGCCTGTAATCCCAGCACTTTGGGAGGCTGAGGCAGGAGGATCACTTGAGGTTAGGAATTCGAGACCAGCCTGGCCAACCTGGTGAAACCCTGTCTCTACTAAAAATACAAAAATTATCCAGGCGTGGTGGTGTGTGCTTGTAATCCCAGCTACTTGGGAGGCTGAGGCAGGAGGATTGCTTGAACCTGGGAGGTGGAGTTGCAGTGAGCCAAGATCCTGCTATTGCACACTCTAACCTGAGTGACAAGAGCAAAACTCTGTCTCCCCCCCTCCACAAAAAAAAAAGAAAAAAAAATTACTATGGTAGAGCTTTCAATGAAAAACAACAGTCTGGGAACCCTAAAATATTGCAGAATGATGTTCTGTCAGGGTGGAGGTGGGACTGGAGAGACAAGTGTGAGCCCCAGGCACAGCTCAGGCTGAGCAATGGGAGAGCTGCCCCTTGCAGGCCTTTCCTTCTCATCTGGAGGCGCACCCTGCTGACCTGCTTATCTGTAGATAGCAATGTCGAGAGACAGAGAGAGAGAGAGAGAGACAGAGAGAGACAGAAGAGAAGAGGGGGGAGAGAGAGAGGAGAGAGGAAAGTGAGAGAGTGCTGAAGGGTAAATTTGAAGAGAGAGAGAGGGAAGAGAGAGAGGGAAATTCAAAGGGTTAAATTTGAAAGCTGGAGGTCAAAGGCTGAGCTGGGGCCAAATTCTCAGGCCTCATCCCCAGGTCTTTCTGGGCAGCTTTCTCTACTGTTGTACCCTGAACTAGAGAAGCTGTTAGGACCTTTCCTTCCTGAGGGTTTAAGTCCATTTCAGCATAGTCCTGGGGTTGAAATGACCTGGGAGCAGGTCTCAGTGGACCTTGATCCTACTCCCTCACCTTGTACCCCAAAATTAGCCTCTGACCAGGTTGAAAAGCCACCCTCCTCCCCCGCCCTGCTCCTCAGGTTCCTCATTGTGGGCAGGAATGTCTGGGGCTCTGTCTGCCAGTCCTCCAGTATGGGCTGAGAAACACCTGTTCTTTGATCAGAACCACGCAGCTCCCTGCTTCTCCACCCCATTCCTTGACCATTTGGTTGTAGAAGTCTCAGACTCTATGTGTGCCTTTGACTCCAGCAGGACCGTGGGCCCCTGCAGCCTCCACTGCTCCCTCGGCATGATGTTGATAAGTGGCATACATGGGGTGAGGAAGGCA
>PVKP010016633.1:0-47793 GCA_004027715.1 Plecturocebus donacophilus
AGCTGTCTTTGAATCTTTGTAGCCTGTGCTGCAAAATCTATGTGCATTAAAACGATGCTCTGGGTAGAAAGTGACCAACTTCGGGGCATGTGACCGCTCAGTAGTAGCTGCATCAAAGGGTCAGCTGAGAAATAAAAGGAGACAAAAACATCTTTTTAGCTACTTGGCAAGAAAATTACATAAAAGAAAAGCTTCAGATTAGCGTTGAGCTCTCCTCTTTCTGGGGTAAGCCTACTCCTTATTATCTTTTATTGGTATCCTCATTACCATATCAAATTAAGAGTTGACATTGGGTCAGCCTTCTGCCACTTTGCCCCAAGCCTTGCTCTCATTCAGCCAGGTTAAACTGTCTCCCTTAATTACCAGTTGGAGCTCAGTCTTGCACAAGGAGAGCTGGAATGATAAATTAAAACAAGGAACCTTTGTTTGGTGCACGCAGTTGGGCATCACAGTCACCTTAATTATGCAATGATGTCACCCGCGGCCAAAGGGAAGTTCTAAGGGCTTAATCACTGGGAGGCCTGGGAGGCCCTGAGTAATGAGCAATGAGCATTCTTGCATGGGTGCAATGCACCTCCTCTCATGGGCAGAGCCAGAAGCAGTGGGCAGGGAGTCAGTGGGAGGAGCCCTTTCTTCCATGAGGGAGGCATGGTAGTGTAGTAGACCAGAGCATGGGCATAAGACGGGTTTGGGTGTCAATCCTGGCTCCAGCATGACATAGCTGTGTGTCCTTGGAGAAATCCCTTCGGTTTGCTCCAGATAATGGGATAATGACAGCTAAGTTGCAAGATCATGAGGAGCAAATGAGACAGTGGATTTTACTGTCTATGACAGTTTCCAGACAAATTAAGCACTTGGCGTTTGTGTCACAAGAGGAGGGAGACACTCTGCCATCAAGAATATCTACATTACTACCCAAAAGAAAGCACAAGGGGACTTTCTGCCATTGCCCAGGAATGTCCTGAGACCTGGGCGTATGCTCTTGGCAAGTTACTTCATCTCTGTGAGCCTCAATCTCCCCTTTTGTAAAAGGGTCCTAAGATTTGTGAGGCGTGACTATGAGATGACGGATGTCAGAGAACCCCACACAGTGCCTTCATTTATTTCCAAGTTGGGATGGGAAACAAATGTTTGGAAACACAGCAAGTGGGGCCCAGGGTTTCTTCCCAACCATGTGAAAGTTTTATCACAACCAGCTTCCAGACCAAGCCTTCAGCTGCTCCGCTTCACCACCCTGTCGTCCCACAGAAGTGTCGCTATTTGCCTTTTGTTTCCTCTTGCCAGTTCATGGGCTGCTGGAGCTGAAGAATGCCTTCGGCCCTGACCGCTCCTTCCCACTGCCCGGCTTCCTCCTGCAGCCCTGGCCCTCCTCCTGCAATAGCTGCTACTGCTGCCCCTCTCTCCACCGGCTTCCATTGGCCGTCTCCTCGCCCACCAGGTGAACCCCACCCTCCAACCTCCGCATCCTTACTGTGCTGGCCCCAGGTTTTCTGTTCTGCCCAAGAGCAGGCAGGAATCTTCTTCCTCAGTTTGGAGGTGAGTGAGATGCAGCTACACCACAGCCTCCCACTCTGAGGTGGACAGAACAACCACGCGGGGCCGGGCGCGGTGACCCACACCTGTAACTGCAGTACTTGGGGGGGCCGAGGTGGGTGGATCACTTGACGTCAGGAGTTCGAGACCAGTCTGGCCAACATGGTGAAACCAAGTCTCGACTAAAAATATTAAAAAATCAGCTAGACATGGTGGTGCACCCTTCTAGTCCTAGCTACTCCAGAGGCTGAGGGACGAGGATCGCTTGATCCTGGGAGGTGGAGGTTGCAGTGAGCCGAGATCATGCTACTGCACTCCAGCCTGGGCGACATGCACACACCCGCACCCACTCACGCACACTCATACAAATACATATGCAATCACCCAGTCACGCACACTCTCACACCCATATTCTCCCCACATAGACCTAGACACATCCACACACTCAGGTAGTCACCCTCACATACTCCCCCAACACATACTCATATACACAAACACATTCCACACAGTCACACTCTCTCACACAGACACACACACACACATACATGCTCAAACACATACACAGATGTACTTGCACACTCAGTCCCACACACACAGACATACACTCAGGCATTCACACACACTAACACACTCATTTACAGTCATACACACTCTCATACAGACACCCATATAAACAGACACATTCTCTCACAGACACACTCACACGCATATACACACTCATACACATACACAGACATACCTACACACTCAGTCACACACATTCAAGGACTCTCACACACACACACTTATTTACAGTCATACACTGTCTCACACAGACACCCATATCAACAGCCACACGTTCTTACACAGACACACACACATATAAACACACACACACACATACACAGATGTACCTGCACACTCAGTCACACACACTCAGGCACTCACACACACACTCTTACAGTCACTCTCTCACACAGACACATGTATACACAGACACACACACTCATACACATGTACCCACACATTCCACATACTTACACACTATATATACATTCATGCAGTCACACAGATGCATGGTGCACCACCAACGGATGAGGGCTCCCAGCCTGTCACGGAAGTTTCTGGAGATGCTTGCAGATGTGTTTTTGAGCAGCAAGGGAAAGGGCTTGGCACCCCAGCAGTTGTGAGCCATGTCACAGTGATGACGCAGCGGCTTCATTGGATCCAGAGCCATCCTGCTGGCACGAGTTTCTGGGAAATATCTCTGCCATAGAGACAAGGCCACCCATGCAAACTGCTGCCTTCCTGCTGATCCTCATCCTATTTATAGCATCAGTCCCGTGAAACAAATGTTTTCAACTACACATCTGCAAGTGTTCTTGGCATGTGCGCACATTCATTTTTGGCCTCCGTATGCAATACCCGCCTTGGGTATTCCTAATGGTATCAAGGAGAAGATACTCTCAACTGCCGCAAACACTGCTGAGCAGGAGGCGGAATCCATGCCGGTGGCAAGTTACGTCCACACACAGAAATCAAAGGGGGTGGCTTCCGTCAGGCCACTTTCTGATGTGCTGGCTGGGGGAGACATGTTTCCCACAGAGGATGGAGTGGGTGGATGGGACAGAATGCTCCCATGGCTGCCAGTTCTTCTATTCAAGAGCCTCACACTTTATCATGTCAAATGGCGAAAATATCTTGTTTTCTACCTAGCCTGGGGACTTCCCATTCTGGCAGGGATTACGTGGATAGCAGAGCAAGCTGTCGGCCTAGGAATGTGAGCAAACTGGCTGTGAAGCGAGCCCTCAAGACCCAACAAGCTGCTGCATTTTGAATACGAGAAAACTGTTCTCAGTTCTCTTTTTCTTGGGCTTTACAGGGATGCAATTTCCTGCCTTGTGAATATGACCTTGAAGGTAGATTTTGCCGGAATTCTGTCTCTGATATGAAATTGCTCAGTCCTCTTAGGAATATCTTTCAATTGTTTGTGAATTAGTTTCTTCGGCTACAGAGTCAGCAGAAAACATGATATGTCACCCTCCGCTCACCCCCAGCCTCACCTGTTAAATACACCTCCCACCCCAGCCACACCGAATCCAACCCCTCAGCCTTCTGTGCTTTTTCTCATGCTGTCTTCCCTGCCCAGAGTAGCCTTCCTTCCCTTTTCTACTTCCTTTTAGATACAGCTTATAAAAGCCATGATTCTAGTGAAGTCTGCCTTAACCATTCCAGAAAAAATAAGTTACTATCCTATATTAGTTTACTATGACTGCCATAACAAATTTCCTCAAACTGGCTAGCTTAAAACAACAGAAATGTATTCTCTCTGAGTTCGGGAGGCCAGAAATCTGAAATCAAGGCATTGACAGGGCCACGTTCGCTGCAGGGATAGAAAGCCCACTCCTTGCATTTTCCAGTTTCTGTCTCCAGGCATTCCTTGGCTTGTGGTCACATCACTCTAATCTCTGCCTCTGTCTTCACATCACCTACTCCTCTGCATGTCTCAAGTCTCTCTCTGCCTATCTCTTATCAGGACATGTAGCTTGGGATTGAGGGCCCACCCAGGAAATCCAGGAAGTTCTCATATCAACATCCTTAATTAATTACATCTGCAAAAACGCTTGTCCCAATTAGTATCCTTTGGCTTCAGGGATTTGGACCTAGTCTGATCTTTTCTGGGGCCACCATTCAACACCTCCATGTATACCACAATGCACACTCCAAAAAAGAAAATCCATCACTAAATTATAGTACTTATCACACTGAGTCATAAAATGTCCTTCCCACTTTGATAGTTAGGCCTTTGAGCTACATAGACTTGATTGACTTCTCCTTTCAAAGTACAACCTCATTATGTGATTGCTGCAGTAGACTCAGTAATAAATATAAAGCCAGTGCCTCCTGTGGCCCAAATCCAGCTGCACTGCCACCCTCTGCTCCATCAAGGTGGCCAGGGTTAGCAGTTTGGTGTGTGTTGGCATTTGGCACTCAAGTTAAACGCTTCCTCTGTGTTTTAAATCTACCTCTGCTCTGACTAGCACAGGGCTATTAAATCAGTGCTATTTACCACCAATGCAACTTGCAAATGAATCTTAATTGTAAATGCAAAAATGGCACAGAAATTTTGTGGCAGTCCTAAGCTATCGGTGTTGATCAAATGATACAGAGTAAGATCATTTGTGTTTTTACATTATAATTTAAAATAAAACATATTTTAAGTTTGCAGACAGAGTTGTCAAATCCCTACAGATATTCATACACCCCAGTTGGAAAAACCCTTTGTAAAGTCTTTCTCCTGTCATTTGCTTTCCTTCAACCTACCTCCTCCAAGGAGCCTGGGAGCTTATTTTGCTTTCACCCGCCCTAATTTCATTGCTTCATTATTTTGAACCCAGCAGGTTTATAGTATATCTTCACATCTGGCTGGGCAAAATCCTCCCTGCCACCCCATTCATATTCCTAATTTTCAAGGTTTTTTTAGAAATTCTTACACATTTGTATTTTCATAAATACTTCAAATAAAGAAGTCTAATTCCTAAAGTCCCACAGAAAAAGAGGAGGGATTCTGATGAGAAATGACTTTCCTATAGCCCTGCACAAAGGAGACTTAAGATATTAAGTCTCGGGCAAGGCACAGTGGCTCACGCCTATAATCCCAGCACTTTGGGAGGCTGAGGCCGGTGGATCAAGAGATCAGGAGTTTGAGACCAGCCTGCTCAACATAGTGAAACGCCATCTCTACCAAAAATACAAAAAATTTTAGCTGGGCATAGTGGCAGGCACCTGTAATCCCAGGTACTCAAGAAGCTGAGGCAGGAGAATTACTTGAACCTGGGAGGTGGAGGTTCCAGTGAGCCGAGATCAGGTCATTTCATTCCAGCCTGGGCGACAGTGTGACTCCGTCTCAAAAAAAAAGATATTATTAAGTCTCTCCTCCAGGAATGTGATTTATTTCTCTGTTTGTTTCTACCTTTTTAAAAGTCTTTCAATAAAGTTTTACAGTTTTCATTCTTATTAAATTTATTCCTGGTGATTTTATAGTTTTTGTGTCTATTATAAATGGAATATATTTTCTATTCCTTTTTCCAACCAGTTATATCTATGTCAGGAGAAAGAACACTTGCGTTTATGTACACAAACAAAACTACATATACCATATCAAAATCTCACAGGAATTCTAAATGGTTTTTAAATAATCTTTCACATTTCCTAGGAATACATTAATTTTCTGAAAACAAAGATCATTTTGAGGAATCATGTATCTTGTTAGAACCTTCAAACCATGTGAAATAATAGGGCACCCACTTTTATCCTTGATTTAATAAAAACAGTTTAAGCATTTTAATGTGTTTCTCATAGTTTTTAGGATGTATCAATTTTACTCAGTTTACTTCTTTCTGAGCTGAGGCAGAGTTTTGATGAAGAATGTCTTCAAAATGTTATCAAGTGCTTCTTTAGAATCTACTGAAACAATTATTTGTTTTTCTCTTTTAATTAAATTAGGAATTATGTTTCTGGATTTTCTAATGTGAACTGTTCTTTCAATTATAAACCCTATGATATGGTTTGGCTGTGCTCCCACCTAAATCTATCTTGAAATGTAGCTCCCATAATTCCCACATGTTGTAGGAGGGACCTGGTGAGAGATAATTGAAACATGGGTGTGGTTTCCCCCAAATTGTTCTTGTGGTAGTGGGTAAGTCTCACTAGATCTGATGGCTTTATATATAAAAGGAAACCCCTCTCCTTTGTCTGTCATTTTCCTTTTGTCTGCCGCCATGTAAGACATGCCTTTCACTTTCCGCCATGATTGTGGCCTCCCCAGCCATGTGGAACTGTGAGTCTATTAAACCTCTTTTCCTTTATAAATTACCTGGTCTCAGGTATGTCTTTATCAGCACCGTGAAAACAGACTAATACACCCCATGGGTCATGCTGTAATTGTCATTCTTCCATCTTGCTGAATTTGATTTGCCAATTTTTTATTTAAAATGTGTCACTTTATTCATACGTTTATTGTTCTATAGTCTTTGTTTCAGTGCCACCCTTCTCAAATTTTGATATTAAGGCTGTAATAGATTTGAAATAAGTTGAAAAAATTATAACTTCTATAGACCAGAAAACTTTTTAAAACCTAAGAATTAGCTATTCTTTGAATAGAAGATGGATGTTAGCTGTGAAAATCCACAGAACTGAGGATATTTTTGTTTCTTTTTCTAACACCACTGAGCCAATTTTGTTAGAAAATCATCAGTTTTTAGTATTTTTCAAATGTATTATTGTAGAGTTGCATAAAGTATGAATACAGTTTTTTTCTTATTTAGTATCCATGGTTATTCCTTATTTTTCATTCTTAATGTTGTATTTTTTGGTTTCTATCTGTTTTCCCTACCATTCTAGTGTTTTATCTATTTCATCTTTCAAAAAGTTCAATTTTTATTTCATTTATGTGTTTTATCTTTTATATTACATTAATTTCAAGCTTTATTTTTACTAATCCTTTCCTTATAACCCCTTTTGCTCTACTGTATTGTTCTTTATATAGGTTCTCCTCTCCCCCCCCACCCCTCCTCTCCTTTTTTTGAGACAGAGTCTCACTCTGTTGCCCAGGTTGGAGTGCAGTAGTGTGATCACAGCTCATTGCAGCCTCGACCTTCTAGGCTCAAGCAATCCTTCATCTTCAGCCTCCAGAGTAGCCGGGACCACAGGTGAGTGCCACTACGCTCAGCTAATGTTTATATTTTCTGTGGATATGGGGTTTCCCTATGTTGCCCAGGCTGGTTTGGAACTCCTGGGCTCAAGTGATCTGCCTGCCTCAGTCTCTCAAACTGTTGAGATTATATGCGTAAGCCACCATGACCCGCCTCCAGTCAGTGATTTCTATTATTGATTTTAACCTTCAGTGTTTCAGATGAAAAGTTCAGTACACATCTGATTTTCTATACAGTAGTCCCCGTTTATCCTTGGTTTCATTTTCTGAGGTTTCAGTTACCTGCCATCAACCGCAGTCAACTGAGGTCTAAAAATATTAAGTAGAAAATTCAAGAAATTAATAATCTGTAAGTTTTGTTATCCCACTGTACTTAACAATTCATAAGTTTTGTGTGCCGTTCCAAGTATGGTGATGAAATCTCACACAGTCCTGCTCCATTCCCCCAGGATGCGAACTATTCAGCATACTTTTGCTGGATAGCTACCCACCCTTTAGTGGCTTAGTAGCCCTCTCAGTTATCAGATCAACTGTTGTGGTATCATAAGTGCTTGTCCTCAAATAACCTGCATCCCACTAAATAAGGGCCCCAAAGCACAAGGGTAATGATGCTGGCACGTTGTTATAACTGTTCTATTTTATTGTCTGTTACTTTTGTTAATGCCTTAGCATACCCAATTTATAATTTAAACTTTATCATGTGTATGTATATGAAAAAACATAATATACTATCCACAATATGAGGCATCCACTGGGGGTCTTGGAATGTATTCCCCTTGAATACAAAAGCCCATGAGTTTATAAGCTTTTATTTTAATGCTTATATTTAAGAAATTTCACCAGAAAATCTCTAGATCTGATGTCCAGTAAGATAATGACTAGCCACATATGGCTATTTAATGCAAATGTTAATAAATTCAAACTAAATAAAATTTAAAAGTCTGTTTCCCTGTCATAGCAGTCATTTTAATGATCAATAGCCCATGTGGCTGGTGGCTACCATACTGACCTGCACAGAACATTTTCACCATGCAGGAAGTTCTATTGGCCAGCTCTAGTCTGGTCTATATTATTATTATCATTATCATTAGTGTCATATTAATCATGCATGGCACTTGCTAAAATTTTTCCATTTTAAAATGGAAGTTTTCTTTAGTTCATGCTTTCTTTTATGACTTTCAAAAATTACTTTTTTATTCCTCTTTTCTCTTGAAATTTCTCACTATTGCATAAAATATTTTCTTGAGTCTCCAACTCATTATAGTTTTCCTCATTGCTTTCTTTTTTCCTCCCTTCCTTCCCTTCTTTCTTCCTTTTCTTCTTTTGCATTTTTCCTTACAAGATATTTAATCACTGGTCATGATTATTGTCTTTGCAATTCTCCTATTAAACATTTTAACTTGCAAACATGTATTTTAGTTTTAAAATTCCTTTTAGGGGGTTCTGTGAATGCATCTCTTTGAGGGTTTTGTTTTTTTAAGCTAAAGTACCCTTTCGTTTCTTCCACTTTGGGGAGCCACAGCCCTGGTTACTCAGGTCAATCCTCCTCCCTGTTTATTTTATTCCTTTACACATGGTGGACTTTTTCTTGCCTTCCAGTAGCTGTGATGCTCTCTGTGGCAGGACACACAGGCTCTCCAATGAGATAGTGGCGGCCGTTGGTTGACATGGTGCCCCTCACTCGGACACCAGTGCAGTGGCCCCTCTGGCTGCTGTGCCCAGGGTTCTCACTTTCTAATTCACCCCCTCAAGCACATAAGAGGCAATAAAGGCAAGTCTTTGAGATGCTGTCTTCTGGATCCCAGGCTCTTGGAGACTCAGATTTTATCTTATGCATAATTGAAAGAGAGTCCAAGGAGGATTCTTGGTGAAACTATGATAAAAGTTACATCCAATTGTTTGCCTTAAGATACAGTGGGAATTTTTCCCAAAGGTATTTCTTACAAGAGTATAAATTGGTCCAAACTTGACAATATACTTCAAAATTCCTAAAATAAAAATTATTTCTAACCAGGCAATTATATATTTATGTGTTTATTCTGAGGAAATAATTGAGAATGTATACAAAGATTTAACTATAAAAACATTGTTTAATACTTTTTAGGCTAGATGATAGATAGATAGATAGATAGATAGATAGATAGATAGATAGATAGATGATAAATAGATAGATATTTAGATGTAGGTAGAGAAACAGAAATAGTATAAATACCCAATAACAGCAAGTCAGCTGCAAAAACTATAGTGTATACGCCAATGTAGAGCTATTGTAGTCATTTACAGTGGTGTTACAGAAGATTCTCATGATGTAGAATTAACTTTCCATCTTATGCTATATCCAAACCTGTAATTCTCTATTTCTATTTGTCTTTATATACATAAAATGTAGGACATAATATACCAAAGTGTTAAGAGTGATAGTTGAGTAATATTTAATCACTTAAGTTTTTATTTTATTTTTAAACAAAGAACACCTTTTGCTTGAGTGATTTTCGAAAACAGTAAACTTATTTTAAAAGACTTAGACTAGAACTCCAACTGAACTTTTCCAAAATTATGTTTAAAGTTCCCAGCAGACCACACAGTTACCTGATCCCAGCTCCCTATTCTTGACATTTCCAGATTTAATTTCATCTCAGCTGAGTCTTCCTCCCGCAAATCTTCCATCATCCCATCCCCATTAGATGATGATGAGCTGGTTTATGATGCAATCATCATCTTCTTAAGGAAGTCATGCTTTTTTCCCAAATCCCCTCCCCAGGTCTTCCTCCAGGCTCCTGGTTTACCAGTGGAAGGTCCAAGGGAGCAGAAGTGGGGAAGCCAGGGCAGTTCTACATGCAGGCTGGAGCTGAGGGTTGGGGATGCATCAGCTGAGGCTGTTTGGAGCTGCCTGTGGTACTGTCCATCATTAAGATAGAGTGGTGAAGGTGGCAGGACAGAGCCCATCACCAGGGCAATCATGGTATGCAGGATACCAGGTCAGATCAAGATCCAGTGATGACAATTTACTTGCTGCTCTGGGCTCTTTTAATGTCCCCTATTTAGCAGTGACATTAGTCTGAGTCTGGGGTGGAAGGGCAGAAATTTTAAATCTGCTGTAGACTGCTTGATGCTATTGCAGGGACCATGCAGTGAGACAGAAGCTTGCCAATATTTTCTCCCCACCAGGCTACCTGAAGAAAATGTAAGGACTGAGCAACATAAGAGAACACTGAGTCACTCTTCCGATGCAGTCATTTTCCTGGATGCAAGTTTTGCTTTCTGAGAAAATAAATGAGAAAAAAATAGGCAAACTCTTGTGGAGGAGAATAATACATCAAGGTGGCACACAGCACGCTCAGCAGGCTAAGTTCTCTTCAACGTTCAATACCGCATGCACATGCTGTGTCTTGGAAGTTATCTCATTGCATGTGACAGATACTGCATGGATGCAGCCTTCCCCAGGAAAACAGAGATTCCTACTCCTAGGACATTTGGACTTTCTGATGTTGGCTGTCATGAGCAGTCTGTCAGTGATGGTATCTGGGACCTGAGGATCCCAAGACTTCTCCCACTCACCAGCTGCCTGTCATCCCTCTCCGTTCAGCATCAGCCCGTAAGAGTGGGAGTCCCTCCAGGGCAGGAATCCTTTCTCTCCGTAGCCAGAGAGCCGCCACGGGCCCTGATGCACAGCAAATGCTCAGTTTTGTGCTGAAGGGAAGGGCAAGAGGCAGGAGCCACAGATGAGGGCAGAGGATGCCCCATGACCTCCATTCTCGCCCGTGAGCTCTTCCAGTCCTGGGAGCTCACTAGAGGATAAAATGAGAAGGACACACCTGAGTCTTAGGCAGAGAGTTCAGGAGGGTCTAAATGGCAATTTCCCCATGGTAGAGAGGGCGCCAAGGTCTGGTTTTATTCAAGTGAAGCGGCATTTTCTGGGGAACCAAGGGCCCTTGGATTTTTGAAATAAAATCTGCATGATTTGTTGCCTTTAGACCAGTGCTCTTCAAACTGTAAATCTGTACAACCATCACCCCGGGATCTTGTCACGATGCAGAGTCTCATTAGTCTGGGTAAAAAAGTGACATTCTGTGTTTCTAGCAAGTTCCCAGGTGCTGCTGCTGCTACTCATTCACGGCTCCTACTCCGAGTAGTGAGATTCGAGAAACACAGATAATACAAGAATTTTTTCTGCAATTAGAGTAGCTTTCCTCCGACCCCCAAATTGATTTTCTGCCTACAGTGGCCTGGGGAAAGGAAAAGAAGGTGCTAAATGTCGGATGAGTAGATGGGCTGTTCAACAAACACATCACTTCTTTTTCTTTTTTTTTAAGATGGAGTTTCACTCTTGTTGCCCAGACTGAAGTGCAATGGTGTGATCTCGGCTCACTGCAACCTCCGCCTCCCTGGTTCAAGTGATTCTCCTGCCTCAGCCTCCCGGATAGCTGAGATTACAGGCATGCACCACCACGCCCGGCTAATTTTGTATTTTTAGTAGAGATGAGGTTTTGCTGTTTGTCAGCCCGGTCACACACCACCCCCTTCAAATTCACCAGGTTTTAGCAAAGATGCTCTTTCTATTTGCCACACCTGTGAAGTTCATTCTCGGCATTAAAGGGGTTAAAGAAGCCAGAGACACTGAGATAGCTCCCTTTTCATGGCATTTCTAACAAGCTGAACCTGATCCAAAATTTGTTTAATGAGCATTTATTTAATACAAATAAGCTCACAGGCGTGTCCTCATCTCTAATTAAATCAGAAAGGAAGCGATTGTTCTAATTGGACTGCATAGCTCAAGAATTAATTGTGAGATTGTTTAGAATTGCAATCTTGTGACCCGTTCACCAAAAGAAAAAGAGAAAAAAAACAAAACCTACTTTAGAAGTCTTACTCTATGTAATTTTTTTCTGCACTTTTTCTTTCTTTTTAATTCCTGAAACCTTAGTCCAAGTTGAACCAATGATTTGCAAACAAAAGCAAAAACTTCTAAGGGCAGCTTGCTGTGCAGTTTCACAAAAGTCCTGGCAAAGACAAAGATAACAACTCAATTTAGCATGATATTCTAATGTGCCCTTGAGAAAGTGCCCTCATAATTAAGGATTTGCACAATTTCTATTGGGGTGGGGGAGGAATCGTGTGCCACATTATTTATCAATATCAAAAGAGTCACTTTTAATTCAGCAGTCTTGAGTGCCTGCAAACAACAGATATTCTCACCCAATGCTAATCTCAAACCACATTTAGCCAAAATGCAAGAGGTCTTTATTGGCACATTTGGTGCCCTTGGGTGGCATTGATTACCATCGGTTTTCTAAAGGATTCTTTGACAGGGCTTAGCACAATCAGCTCATGAGCTGCCCTCCTCTGCTCCGCCTCTCCCTTTTGCATCTTGTTGGTACAGCTTCCTGAGAAGTGCTGGTTGCCTGCCTGCTGCCAGTTCAGCTCATCTAGCCAAAGAGAGAACAAACTGGCCCTTTGCCCTACAGAAAAAAGAAGCTATAATTGTGTCATTCCTGACTGTACATCCTGAGCCCCTGGGGACCAGGGGCAGGTGTCTTTCAGAGGGTTGGGCAGGCTGGGACCAAGGTCTCTCCCATCCAGTCCATTGGTCTGCTCCTTAGCTGTGCTTTGGTTGCTAATACTCTGCCAGGGGCAAAAGGAAACTCAGATCACCGCCAAGAACTAGCTTGAGCTTGTGGTGCTGATACTTGGAAAAGTCTTGCTTTGACTTGCATATGGAAGGAGTACACTTCAAGTTGAGTGGCAGCGATGGGCAAAAGGGAGATGATTGCAATGGCCTTCCCACAAAATGCCCCCTCCTGTTAATAGCACTTTAAGGGAGCATGTTCATGAGCAGGTCAGATTTCTGCCAGGTGCTTTGCTATCTCATCGCCTTTACTTTCACCACACGTACACATTTCCACAGTTGCTCACTCTCCAGTGCAAAACCTGGCTATCTCCAAGTGGCACAAATGGAAAATGATGATGAGTTTGCCAGCAGCATTTAACATGAAGCAACCCAAAGCAGGCTATAGTGATTGAGTATGAAGTTGGATCTAAAACCAGGAGAACCACGTTACTTTGGGAATAGATTTTAATAAAGATGAAGACAGACACACTGGCTGATCAGTGTGCCCAATAGACATGCATCAGCCATCTTTGATGCAGCCTCCACATTGCCAGCAGTAACCTTGCATGAGGATGATAAATGGGAAGCCAAAGACAAAATTCCTCCCCACAAAGAGGGAGTGATAAGGGACAAAACCAGCAACTAGGAGACTCTGAGTAGAGCGTAAGGGACCTTATTCTTAGATTGGGAGGTCTTTCAGGGCTGGCTCTGGTCTCTGCATTCCCAGCATCTAGCCTGGAATTCCATCCTAGGAGCTCAGCAAATATTTCTAGAATGAATGGACAGATATAAGACAGACTACAATTAACAGGAAGCAAAGATCGCCACTGCTATAGCAGTTCAGAAGGGGGCAGGTTAGTGTGGGATGGAATGAGGAAGGATCCTGGAGGAAGAGTTAAGCCTCCTTTAAGAGACTGATTCTGAATATCCCATGGCCCATGTATCCCCTGATTCCTTTTCCAGGCCTTTCCCCACTCTTCTGAGCTTCCTGAGACGATAGACTGTCTCAAGACTTCATTCACTCATTGCCAAGAAAATTTGATTTACACATTTTAAACCCACTTCCCACAATGGGTAACAATCTTAGCATCTTGTGTTTAATACATGCAAAAACAAAAAGAGCATAAAAACAAAAAAAGATGCGAATCTTTGTTTCGTTTGCTGCACAAAAGAATTTTATCTCTCAAAACTTTCTAATAGTATATTTTACACATATGCAATACAATGCATACATCAGAATGTTTAAAATGCTTCCAAATGTAATTGTTTAAATAAGATGTACTTAAAATACATGTTGTATCAGTCAGGATAGGTTAGGCTATGCAGTGGTGACAAATGGTCTCTGAAATCTGGATGGCTTAACACGCACAAGTTTGTTTCTCACCCTTCTGCATTGTCAGCAGCATGTCAGGGAGAGGAGTTTTGCTTTATGGAAATCAGGCCCTATCATGTTAAGCATCTCCAGGCCCCACAGGAAGAGAAGAGACAGCTATTAAGGGTCACACACCAACTCTTCCATGCCTGAGCCCTGAAATGACATGTGCCATTTCTACTTACAGCCCATTGGTCAGAGCTAGTCACATGATCTGCTTAACCACAGGGCGCCGAGCAAGGGGGACAGTTGATGGAGCGTGTGTTGAGCCCCATCACCTCTGCCACACACATTTGTTCATTCCCTCCTGGAACCAGTCTCTATCATTACATTTCAGAACCACCCGAAAGGTGGATTCTTTGCTCTAATGAAGGGTCATCCCCAAAGAAAAAATGGTTCCCTTCTCCTGGAGTCTTGAGAGACATGGAATGGTGGGTAAAGGGTGTGGATTAAAAAACAAATACTTGATATAGAATCGCCAGTGGTAACCCTGCTCCCCTACCAGACAGGAATTCCAAACACAAAATAAACAGGAAACTGCTATCACCAGTAGGTTTAAAATTTACCAGGAAAGTCATCAACCCCTACCAGTCAAATCCCAGCTACTGACTAAGAGGTCTCTTTGATTTTCTAGGCCTCCAAGTACCTCTCAGTTGGGTGATACTGGAGTGCCAGCACTCTACCCTAACAGGTTTGACCACAGGCCAGAGCCCACAGGGGAAGGGCAGGCTCAGGAGCCAGCAGGGAGCTGCTGAGGCTAGAGAAGCTATGTGGTCCAGTCCTCACATCAGAAGGGCTTCGATTTTGTGTGTGTTGTCATTTCTAGCTAGGGATAGCACACAATTCCAGAAATAGACCAAGTAGACTGAACATTTAAAACATATCATAAGGTGTTTTTAAAGACCCATTTATTGATGTTTCTTCATTTTTAAAAATACTGGAAACCTTAAAAAATGAGAAGTTTGAAACCTCAAAAATCTCTGGACCTCTGAGATGCCTAAACAGGGATAGATAATCCAGTGAGTTAGTTGGCAGAATCTGTTTCAAATACATGTGGCATCAGCCACCTGGAGATGAGCTGCTCTAATCCAAGTCCACCACACAGTCATGAACAAACCCACCTCAGCAGGGGGATTTACTACAACAGAGAAAGGCAGGGAGACTTAGCCGCAGTGCAGACCTCCAAATACAGGTTCCACCCCGATGGTTTGTACCTGGGTAATTTGTACTCGGCCTTCAGCACCTCTAGGGGTGGCAGTGAGGTGGCAGCAAGGAGTGGGAGCTCTGGCTGCCAAAACTTTGCAGTACAATTTAGAGAGGTTGGTCAGATTTGGGGGATTGAGAAAATATAGGATTCAGCCCGTATGGACTCTATTGACTTTGAGTGCTAGAATGATGGTCCCGGGAGATGGAGGTCTGGCCCAATGCCCACTTAAGTCCCATCACCTGAACAAATATCTCCATCACATCGACGTCACCGGAGAAAACAGCTGAGGTTCAGCTAAAGCATCTGCTAATGAATCGTTTACATGGTGTCAGCTCTCCCACTGGGGGAGTCCATCCTGTACTCTGACATTATTTTTCTTAAATGAAAAAAGAAAACTCAGGGTGGTATTTATCCAGGTTAACTGACTAAGTCACCACAGTTGGCTCAATCAGATCAGCTTAAAGAGACCTCACTGATCACCAGCTCCAAATAATCTCAAAACCAGCCTCTGCATCCTCCTTCTTCTGAAAGACGCAAACCAAAGGCTAAGTCCTCTTCACACCGAAACCATTGCTCCCCATTATGAGGGGAAGCAAAGATGAGCTGCCCTCCAAAGGTTCCTGACCAGGTGACAAGCAGAGGAAGACTGCCTGGCCTTCTCGTAGGGTGGAAGAGGCTTACTGGGAAACAGAGTGTTCCCTGTGCCTCCAGCCCAGGGCTGCCTGGGAACGTAGGGAGGTGTAAGGGCCCAGGCCGCAGGTGGATGGCGTGAGTGTAGACAGGCTGAACCTGGGCCAACTTCAGCAAAGGGAAATTGGGTTATGCGGGCAATTGCTTTGCTTTCTTCTACCAGTAGCAACTTGTGTTTTAAACAGTATTTTGCATTAATATATGGAAAATGGGGTTGAGTTTCTTGTACAAGTTAGCAGGCAGGACCAGTTTCAGGCTATTTTCTAAGCTAAGAAAACACTTACTTGAGCTTTCTAAAAGGTATTTTCCCCCAACTTTTTAAGATGTGTCAATTAAAAGTATTTAATAAGTGCCTGACTGGGCATGGCTGTAGATACACTATGAAACAGAGAGGGTTCACAGACACAGGTTTATGAGACGTTATTATCTGGCATCAATGAAACCAAGATGGTGGATATCTTGCAAATTTGAAAAAATTCAAGAAAGTCTTAGATGGCAAATTTGTGATAGATGATGTCTCTCCTCTTAAAAGAATTCTTTCACAGTTATATACTCAGTCATCTCCTTTATAGACACTGTACTGTAATTCTTTCTTTCCTTACAGGTTAGCAATTCCTTACACTCCCAGAAAATTCTCCAAGGAATGCTGAGGCTGTGCTTCTATGTTTAGAAGCACTGGAAAACTCTACTTTTGGAAACTTGGGGATTTGTTTGTGTTTTAGAAATAACGTATATCTGAACAACTGCTGTATTTGTGTCTCTCTGGGTTACATCACCCCAAGAAGAAATAATTTGAAATATATAAAGTAAAAAAAGCAACACCAGATTGGAGTTTATTCAAGCAAACGATGAGGTTAATACAGGGTCAGACTCTTCTGCAAATCCCTCAGCTTCCGTGACATCATCCTCCAGGCCATGGACAAGCCACATGACCTGTGACTTATCGCTGACCAGCAAATGGACTCTTGCCAGTGTATTCTTCAAAACCTTCTTTCTCTTGCAGCATGATTCCATTCCAATGAATTTATACAGATTACGTCTATTAGAATAAAGAGTTAGAGCCATTCATTAAAGACCACAAGGTCCACAATAATGATTCTAACTCATCTGCTTGAGTTTGGATTCTCTGCAGCAGTGAACATAGAAGGAGATCAGAAAGAACAGATGTCTATTTTTTAAAGACACATGGATATACATCTCTGGGCCTGTGCAGTTCACTTAGCATCTGCATGATTTCTAAAGTAACGTGCATAAGCCAACAGCATAGTTATTGCCAAACAAGCTCTCAAATTTCTGTATTTATACTAAAAGGAAGCAAAATTCTAAGCAAAAAGAAGAAGAAATTGTTTATAAAGATCTAATCAGAGAAGAAAGACTTTCTCATTGGGAAGGTATGCAAGCTTGCTCTAAAATGATAAGCCAATGTTAGGGATGCACTATGGTTTTAGATTTTTCTTTAACAAATTTGTTATGAGCACTTCTTATGTGTCAGGCACCATCACAGGTGCTATAGATACTACAGTAAGCAAGGCAAACTTGGCTTTGCTCTCGGAGTAGTGGCAATAAATGAATTTAAGTAAAAGGACACATTAATCAAAGAATTACAAATTGCAATAAGTGCTACAAAGGAAACTGACAAAGGATTGTCTTAGAAACTGGCAAGTTATCAGAAAAGGCCCCTCTGAGGATGTCATGTTTCAACTGAGGTCTGCAGTATGAGAGGAAGAGGGCAGAGTGTTTCCAAGCAGAACAGCACAGCCAGAGACCCAGAGACAGGGAATCATGGTGGATATTTGAGAAACTAAAAGAAGGCCAGCATGGCTGAACCCGAGTGATCAATGTGAGAGTGAGATAAAGTGCAGTTAGAAATGAGCAGGGGCTGGATTGTCAGGGCTTTCCATATCAGTGTGGATTGTGGATTTTACTCCATGTGCAATCAGAGGAGTTGTAACTAGCAATCATTATAGGGCCTGGCTTATATCATTAGATTATGCTGAATGCTGTGTAGAGAATGGGTTGGAGGGAAGGGGTCTTTTGTTCATTTTCTGTTACTACAACTCAATACTTGAGACTGAGTATTTATAAAGAAAAAAATTTATGTTTTACAGTTGTGGAGGCTGGAAAGTCCAAGACTTAGTAGTTGCATCTGGAAAGAACCTTCTTGCTGATGAGGTGGTGCAAGGCATCACATGGTGAGGGAGCTCATGAGAGATGGCCAAATTGGCTTTTATACCAGATCCACTCCCGTGATAACCAACTTACTCCACAACCCATTAATTTATTAATTCATGAATAGATTACTTTATCCATGAGGGACCTTATGACCTATTCACTTCTTAAAGGCCCCACTTCATCATACAGTCACACTGGAAAAATTTCAGCATGAATTTTGGAGGGGATAAATATTCAAAGCATAGCAGTAGGTAAAGAAGGAGAAATGAAAAACTCAGAAACTGTTGGAATAGCCTACATACGAGATAACAGTGACCTGGGAGAGCATACCCATGGGGATGGAGAGGTGTGGATTGGTCGGAGACCTACCCTGCTGTGGAACCAACAAAACTGGAAGTAGAGGACTAAAGAAAGCACTCCAGGTGACTTCTAACTTCCAGCTTCAACAACCAGATGGATGACGGTGACGTTTACTGAGATGAGGGAGGCTGCGAGGAGTAAAATGTTGAGTTTATAACCAGGAGCTTTGTTTCTGATATGTTAATTTAGATATATGTGCAAGACACCCAAGAAGAAAGAGTGAGTAGGCAGTTAGACACGTGAGTCTGGAGCTTAGGGAAATCTAAATTTGGAAGTCATAGGCACACAATAGTAATTAATATCTGGAAATTAATCTATCTACCCGGTGTGAGAATACAGAGTGAGAAAAATGGCTGGGACTGAACATTTTGAACTGCCACCACGTTCAAGTAAGTAGTTGATATGTAGCCCGCAGAAGAAATAGCTTTCATTATTTTAGCCCAGGCTCTGTCACTAAGAAGCCTGTGTCCATGAGCAATGAGACTGGATTGAGCAGATGCCAAATGTTCCTTATTGCTTTACTATTCTATGATTTTACCAAAAGGCATTTTCCAACCACGCAATGAGAGGAATGTTGGGTGAATTCAGGATTGAGGTTATAGATGTCAGCTAGAATGACACCAATCTTATCTCATAATATTTCTGCAGACAAAATGCTAGGCTCAGTAAATGATAGTCCTCATATTTGTGTGGAAAAAACCATCAGATCTTAGCAAAGAAAACTGTAGAGAATGAAAGGACCAGTGATGGATATGTTTCCACTTAGGGGTTAAATTCAAGTGTGTCTTTTGTGTGGGAACATAACTGGGAAAAGATTAGAAGAGCTAGGAAAATTCCCTGTCCAAGCAAGCACATCATTAGCTTTTTTGACCAACAAAAGCAGGTATTTCTTGTTCTGCCTTTTGTGACTATAAAGCAAGATGGTCTATCTGGTCCTTAGATCACCTAAAGCAGATGCTTCTCAGGTCAGTGGGAGAGAATCCAGCTCAGTGGCATTCTGTTAAGAGAAGCTTCCAAAAGGTGAGGGTCCTAAAAAGTTTATGGTCACACTGAATTACATTTGGGTTATGTGTGTGATCATCTAGAACCCCAGTCACTCTCTCCTGTGAGTATGGGAAGCTATGGTGGAGAAATCAATAGCAAGCTGTGCCGTGCTGTTCCCAGCAGTGATTCACATACCACAAGGGAAAACTGTTTTACAGGAGAAAACACATTTACTTTGGTTCATTCACTGAAGGCAGCGCTTTAATTGACATTCTGCTGTGAATATTTATTGGTGTGTGTTGGGACCCTATCAGCCTGTCTGCTGGAAGACCCCTGGTACCTGATCCATAAGGATTCAGCTGTTGCACTACATCTCCCACTTCCCAACAAGCACCTCTTCATGCTCAATTTTCTCTTCCATCCCCCCGTTCTACATCATAGGGTCTTTTGGGCCCAAGACAAACTGAGAGGAGGCCATTTCCCTGTCTCTACCATCCCTCATTCCCTTGACGGCAAGCACACAGGTTCTTTACCAAAAAAAAAAAAAAAAAAAAAGCATGCTTTTTCTTATGACTAAAATTAGTTATTCTCCACTGTAGAATAAAGTAGAAAGTACATATAAGTATAAAGGAAAAAAATTGAAGTAGCCATATTTCCAGAACCCCAATATTATTTATTTATTGAGACAGAGTCTCGCACTGTCCCTGGGGCTGGAATACAATGGCATGATCTCAGCTCACTGCAACCTCTAACTCCTGGGTTCACACAGTTCTTCTGCCTCAGCCCCCCAAGTACCTGGGATTACAGGCACGCACCACCACACCCAGCTAATTTTTGTATTTTAGTAGTGACAGTGTTTCACCATGTTGGTCAGGTTGGCCTCAAACTCCTGACCTCAGGTGATCCACCAGCCTCGACCTCCCAAAGTGAACCACTGTGCCCGTCCCAGAATCCCGATATTATTGCCATTAATCTCTTGGGTAAGATTTTTCCAGATCTTTCTCTATGAATACTAATTTATATAAGTTTTATTTCATTTTTCTTCACTTCCCATTCTCTTCTCTCCCCTCACTCACCCTGTTCTTGGAGGCTGGTCATACTGAAGGGACTCTGATGGGCAACTCAAGACAGAAAAGGAAATCAAATCACTTAGCTCACTGAGCCAGAGAGCTGTGAGGAGGAAGAAGTCACTCAGGTGCTGTGAAAGCTCCAGATGGTCTCAGCCATGCCCTCCCCAGAGATGGAATGATGAGGATGATAGCCGCTTCTCCCACCTCCTTGTCCCTGCATGCTTGGGAGGAGCTGAATAGCTGACAACAAGCATTAAAGAAGAAAAATTGGGAGTTACAGAAAGAGCCAGAACCAACCCTTACTGGATATGGTTTGTGAGCACTTCCCAGCTTACATACTTATTCCATGTAATCTTCATAATTATAGGCATCACTACTATTGCTATTCCCATTTCACTGGTGAAAAAATTGATGCTTAAAGAGGTTGAATATCCAGAGGCCAAGGGACGGGAAAAGCAAAATGAGGGTCAAAGGGTTCAGAGTTCATTTCTCCTAGGGGAAGAGCTCCAGCAATTCTAAAAGACTCCACTTCTAAGAAGGAGCTATCACCTTACACTAAAATTAACTCCAGATGGATTAAAGACTTAAATATAAGACCTAACACCATAAAAATCCTAGAAGAAAACCTAGGCAAAACCATTCAGGACATAGGCATAGGCAAGGACTTCATGACTAAAACACCAAAAGCATTGGCAACAAAAGCTAAAATAGACAAATGGGATCTAATCAAACTCCAGAGCTTCTGTACAGCATAAGAAACAATCATTAGAGTGAACCGGCAACCAACAGAATGGGAAAAAAATTTTGCAATATACCCATCTTGACAAAGGGCTAATACCCAGAATCTACAAAGAACTAAAACAAATTTACAAGAAAAAACAAACAAACCCATTCAAAAGTGGGCAAAGGATATGAACAGATACTTTTCAAAAGAAGACATATATGAGGCCAACAAACATATGAAAAAATGCTGATCATCACTGGTCATGAGAGAAATGCAAATCAAAACCACATTGAGATACCATCCCATGCCAGTTAGAATGGCAATCATTAAAAAATCTGGAGACAATAGATGCTGGAGAGGATGTGAAGAAATAGGAACACTTTTACACTGTTGGTGGGAGTGTAAATTAGTTCAATCATTGTGGAAGACAGTGTGGTGATTCCTCAAGGACCTAGAAATAGAAATTCCATTTGATCCAGCAATCCCATTACTGAGTATATACCCAAAGGATTATAAATCGTTCTATTATGAAGACACATGCACACATATGTTCATTGTGGCACTGCTTACAATAGCAAAGGCCTGGAACCAACCCAAATGCCCATCGACGACAGACTGGACAAGGAAAATGTGGCACATATACACCATGGAATACTATGCAGCCATAAAAAAAGACTAGTTTGTGTCCTTTGTAGGGACATGGATGAATCTGGAAACCATCATTCTCAGCAAACTGACACAAGAACAGAAAATCAAACACCACATGTTCTCACTCATAGGCAGGTGTTGAACAATGAGAACACATGGACATAGGAAGGGGAGCATCACACATTGGGGTCTATTGTCGGGGCTGGGGAGGGACAGTGTCGGGTGGGGAGGTTGGGGAGGGATAACATGGGGAGAAATGCCAGATATAGGTGACAGGGAGAAGGAAGCAGCAAACCACGTTGCCATGCATGTACCTATGCAACAATCCTGCATGATCTGCACATGTACCCTGGAATCTAAAGTACAATAAAAAAAAAAAAGAAAGAAAGAAAAAAGAAGGAGCTATAGTCCAGTTCCAAAGACATAGAGAACAATGCTCTATCCCCCACATCCTTGGATAACTAAGTCCCCCAAGCTTGGTTCCTTCACCAATAACTCAAATTAATGAAACAACATTTGGTTGTGAGGCCTAAATGAGACAGTGCATGTGAAGGGTTGTACACACTGCCTGGCCAGGGGCAAGCACCCAAGAAGTGGGCACTGTCATCATTGTTATTATTATTCCAGTGCTGCCAATTATTTTTCTAAAATGTTTTAATATATACAGAGTATTGCATTGGACAGATTCACTTAATTTATTTATTTAATTCCCTATTATGGGATATGTAGCTTGTTCACAAATCCTTTACCATAACTTCTCTTAATTATCACAGGGAGAGCAAGTAGGGGCTGTTACAAATACAAAAGTGGGAAAGGAATGTGGCTTATTGCATCCCGTGAAGTTGTGGGCTCTTTCCTAGGGAGGCCCCTCTACTTTGATGACTGAGGGGAGTTCACCAACCTCCACCCCATCTCACATAAATGCAAGGGGAATCTATATCCCACGTGCTGAAGCAGGCCTGCCCACCACATTTGCAGGCTCAGAAAACAGTCCCAATGGAGGCCACGCATAAATACTTACAAGATAGAAACCAAGCTCACAAACTTCCTGCTGCATCATCTTCTATCATTCTGCCTTCATCGTGACCTAGAAGGCTAACTTCCAACAAAGAATTTGCAGAGGTATGGCCGTGGAAGCAGGGCAGTCAGAGAGAGTGAGGATCCACAGCCTGGTTTTCTTTGAGTGTGGCCTCTTTGAGATCTCTTTGAGAAGGTGGCGTTTGACTCGAGACCTAAACATCGAGAAGGAGCCAGCCGTGGGAAGACCTGAGGGCACAGGGAATAGCAGTGCAAAGGCCCTGAGGCAGGAGACAGTGTGTAGTGTTAGAGTAGCTAAAAGAAAGCCAATGGCTCGAGCCCAGTGACCAAAGAAAAATGAGCAAGAGGGCAACCAACACTAGGTCAAGGTGTATAACTGTATTTTATAGTAGACTGCTGTTCAAAGTGTCATGAAAAGCCACTAGATATCCAGTGACCAGAATTATGCTATTAAATAACACCCCACGCTGCTACGAAAGGACAAGGAAAGAAAATAGTGGATAAAAGCAGGCACACCACACAAGAGGCCGAGTCCAGGTGAGATTTAGTAATGTCTGTATGAGTCAGTAGCTGCACAGGTAGGAAGACATGGAAAATTCAGGATATATGTTCTGGAGCTAGACTCAAGAGGACTTCATGATGGATTTAGACATGGAAGATAAGGTAAGGAGGGGAGTCACAGATGAGGCCGAGATTCAGATCAGCTCAACTGAGTTGTGAGTGGTGTCTTTACCAGAGACATGGCACAGGAGAAGTCTTCTGAGAAAGATAGGAGGAGGTGTGGGCAAATCAGCAGCTCCTTATGGGCATGCTAAGTTTTTAATGTCTACAAGAGTAGAGATATCAGGGAAGCAACTGGTTAAATGGGTCCTCTGGGCTCCAGGCCAGGAATAGAGATAGGAAGATGGGAATCGTCTGCATATGGATGGTATTTAAAGCCACGGACCAGGGAAATCAGCTGGGGTGCCAAGAGAAGGAGTTCTAGGGTATAACTCCTGAAGTTCAAACATGGAGAAGGGAGGGAGAAGTCAGCAGGAACTTGAGGATCCCCCAGTGAAGTAGAAAGAAAACTGGGAGAGGACAAAGACATAGAAGGCAAGATAACTGGGAGACTGACTGAGAAATCTTCATCGGCAAGTGTCTCTGTCCGCCTAGAGGATGGTTGCCTCTGTCCTGTGCCAAAGAGGCAGAGAAAACGGCGCCACTACCTTATTACCTCCGGGAAAAGAATCGCAGGACGGTCACATTTCAGGGTGAGGAGTGGGTTATGAGTAGCAAGCCTTGGCCTAAGCACCACTTTTGCTTCCTTCTGAGAAGTAGAAGCTGGCCCATGCGAAAAAAAATGCTAATGGTGAAGGGGTTTGACAATAAAGGCCTATGGGCACCCCCCTCAGAATGAGCCAGGCTCTGCTGCAGGGACAGATGAGCCCTGGCATCTCAGTGGCATAGTACAATAAAGCCTTATTTCTTAATTGCATCATAGTCTAAAGGGATTCAGACTGCTGTCCTCCATCCTGTAGGCTTTTGAAGCACGTGCTTTTTGAGATTGCTAAGGTAGGAAAAGGAAGGGATGGAAGAAATAAATATCCTCTTAGCCAGGAAGAGATAGACAGCGCTCCCACTTCGATTGACTAGGACAAGTCACATGACCCAATCTAATTGCAAGAGAGGCTGGAAAATGGAGAGAAGCATAGAGAATATCCAGGAAGCAGAATCATCTCTGTTACAATGAGCCGCATGTCAAATTAAAGGGACGAAGTCGATCTCTGCACTCTTCCTATCGTGAAACCTGTGCCACTCTCTTTCCACCCTTTCTCTGCAAATGCACGCTCCTGCCCTGCTTCATGCCCTCAAGACTTGGCCGTCCATCACTTGAGAATCAGTAGCAGCAGCAGAAGACACTGCTCCCTTGGGAATTCATTATTATCTATTAAAATGCAAAGCAAGTATGTGTAATGACAGCACTTCTGGCCCAGTAGCAGGAAGCGTGAGGTGCCAACATAAATTATACCTTTATCCGATTTGTGTAATAATGATGCTTCCTTTTACTGAGTGCTCATTATGTATTGTTCCTTATTATTTTTTATTGTTATTACTTTTTGGGGGGGAAAGTAGCCAAATCCCAAGTCTGAGACTTAGTGACCTTGAGCAAGTTACTTAACCTCTCAGTCCTTCTATTTGCTCAACCATTTACAATAAAGATAATAATGCCACCTCCCTCACAGGCTTGTAGAAGATGAGAAATGACAGATGCAAGGTTCAAGTCATAAGACTGGTGCTCTAAAAACAATGGCGAAAGCAGCCATGTTATTATAAAAAGCTGTTCGAACAGAAAGATTAACAACCAGGGTGACAAACCCAGCTTGTCCACTGGACACTCTTTCCTGAGAGAAAGAAGCTGGCAGAGGAGAAAAAGGAAGTCAAGTAATTCCACAGGAGCCCTTTGAAAGGTTTGAGCCCCTGATCCAGGTCTGGAGTGCAGCTGTGTGCAGAGCCTGCAGAAAGCGCAAAGCAACCAGAAGCCCACACCAAATGGCCCTTCCGTGGAGGGACTATAGGCTGCACCTCGATACTGTTTTCCCTCCCACGAGCTTCGGTTCCCCTCTGAATCCGTGCTTGGCAACCTGAGAGTGTTTTCATCAAGGGAAGAGGTGGGTGGCATGCTAAGAATATTGACACAGCAGTGGCTTAATTAAATCTTTAGTTGGAAAAACACAGCTAATAGGTGGGACCTTCCCTGGTGTCCCTCTCTGAACAGCCAGCTTGCCGGGAGTCTGAGCTCTCGCCATCCATCCCCGGGTACCAACGCTTGAGTTCATACCATCACTCTTGCCATGACGTCACTCTCAAAGGTGCTGAAGTGTTGTTTGAAAACACAACCCAGATCTCGAAATCAGACACCTTCAGTGGAGAAACTCCCAGGGTGGAAATTCTGGGTGTGACCTTGGGCCAAGAGTTGGATGAAGTGATTTACAGTGTAGTGAGGTATGAGTCCCAACAGGAGTTGGGACAGAGGTGGCAGAACCCCAGGAGACAGAGGACTCACGTTCTTGCCTCCCCAAGTCACCCACAGGCTGGTGCCTCCTCTTTCCCCTTAGGCCGCATCTCTACATCACTTCAAGTTGGGAAATTCTGGTATCCATACAAAGGGACAGGGAAGAAAACCAGCAGGTGAGGCCATCAGATTTTTATCTGATACAAGCCTCCAAAGTTTCCACTTCCTCCTCCTTCAAAACCAGGACCAAGCATAGTTCCCAATTCCTGTCGTTTTTCATGATATTTAATGTTTCTTAAGCATTTACAAGGTGCCAGACCTGCACTGTTCAATATGACAGTTGTTAGCCGTACATGGCTGTGCAGTGCTTAAAATGTGACTGATTGAACTGGGATGTAAGAATAAAACACACGCCGGATTCTGAAGATTTTATTTTTAAAAAAGAATGTAAAATATCTTATTAATAATTTTTTACATTGATTATACATTAGAATGATAATATTTTGTTGTTTTGTGTACATATACTATTATGTTTATATATAGCAAGACAATATACAGCAAGTAAAATATTATTTAAATTAATTTCACCATTTCCTGGCATTTTTAAATTGTGATTATTAGGAATTGAAGATTGCATGTGTGGCACAATATTTCCATTGGACAGTCCTATTGTGTTAGACTGTGCTGAGTACTTTTCATGTGTCATCTCATCTAACCTTCAAGCAGCATCCCTGAGGTCATCTGCGTTTTACAGATGGGACCGTGCCCAAAGCCCCATGCTCCTCACCTCATTACCTCCCCTCATTACCTCCCGCCCCTTACTTTCTCTACACAAGAAGCTCCGCTTCCTCTGTGTTCCCAGAAGTTCTAGGCACTGGTCTGCCCTGGGGGCTTTCTTCAACTGTCCCCTCTATTTGGAATGTTCTTCATTCAGAGAGCTCCTTGGCAAATCCTTGGTTGATATTATCCAAATAGAGACTACATTTCAGCAGAATTTTAATGAATGATCCCCAGCTGCCTTCAAATTGTACTCTGCATCTCCCTTCTGAAGCATAACCTGACCATCCAACCTTTGCACACCCCTCCCAACCACATTTCCTCTCCTGCTCTACTTTGTTTTTTTTGTTTTTTTAAGAAGACAGGGTCTCACTCTGCCCCCTAGGCTGGTGCAGTGGTACGATCACAGCTTACTGCAGCCTCCAACTCCTGAGATCAAGGTTTCTTCCTGCCTCAGACTCCTGAGTAGCTGGGATTATAGGCACAAGTCACGACTCCTAGCTACTGTCTTCTAATATCACACAATTTATTCACTGAATATGCTCATGAGTCTGCCAGTGCTAAAATGTAAGCTCCCTTAGGGCAGAGACCTCGATCAGTTTTGTGTCTTGCTAAAACCTAATCCCCTAGGACAGCGCCTAACACTGAGTAGACCTAATAGCAGTTTGTAGGATGAATGACTGTGGTCCCTGACCTTCAGAGGTTATAGCTCAGTGGGGGAAGCATCACAAATAAGAGTGGTACCCACTGAGGGGATCTGTGATAGGGCAGGAGGCTCAGAGGCAGGCAGCTAGGGAGATCAGTGATGCCTAGGGAAATAACATTGCATTTATCCCACTAGGAGTTACTGAGCCCTTCCTCTGGACCAGGACTGGACCAGTTATTGAGGACATGGCAGCAAAGTCATTACCCAAATGGGAATTGTAGTTCAGCAGAAGTTTAGCTAATAATCCCTAGTTCCTAACATCCATATTTTATCCCATCACCTATAGAGTCCAGAGCACTTTAAATCTAACCTTGAAAATTAAGCAGGAAGAGATGCTTGGGAAGAACATTCCCAAAAGGATTTGCCCATTTAAAGGTTCCCCCATGAGATAATGCACTGTATGTTCAAGGGACAACTAGAACTTTTTTATGACTAACATTTTTTATTAATAAAAGAGGATGGTGGTAACAAATCTGAAAAAGTAGCCCAAGTCAAGCTGTGGAGAGCCTGGTGTGCCATGCTGAGGTGGTGAGATTTCCATCAGCAATAAGAAGGTATCTGACATTTTAAAGTAGGAGACACCATCCTATTCATTTTTGAAAGATACAGTGCTGGCCATTTGGAGGACGGACAAGCACAGGAGCTACTTAGGAGTCTGCAAAGCAGGCTGTGTGAAAGACAAGGGCTTCTACCAAGGGAGTGAGAGGGCAGATACTGAGACGGATGGGTAGGAGCAGAGACTCTAGGAGTGAAAGGAATAGGAACTGGGAGCACCCCAGATGGGAGCTGCAGAAAGGGGCTCTTGGGTGACTCTGATGGCTTCAGCATGGGTGACTGGCTGAGTGGCAGGATCACTGTCTGAGATGGAGAACAGGGAAGAACACAGAGATCACGTCTAACAGAGGACCTCTTATGTTTGAGGTTTCTCTGCACTCCCTGCAGAAGTGAAAAAGAGATCATGCTGACAGATCTGACCATGGAACCTAAGGTGAAAACTACAGGTAGATGAGAACCCCAAAGACAGGCTGGAGATAAATAGCCGAGGGCAGCCACCTGGGGAATACCAAGGTTGAGGTTTACGTGGAAGAACCTGAGCCAGTGAGTGACTGGAGGGAGGAGCCAGAGGAAAACACCCAAATGAGAATGATGACATGGAAGTAAAGGGAGGAAAGAAAGTGTAAGAAGAATGAGTTTTCCCATGGGACAATGTCAGTTTCTTAGACCAGTGCCCAAAGCCTGTTGTATGAGTCAGAGAGGAAACACACAGCACACTTGAATTAGGTAGCATAGGAGAATTTAACCTTGGGATTGTTCACAAAGATGTAGGCAAGGTGTGGGGAAATTAGAAGGGACAGTGCAACCGCTTTGAGGATAATAATGATGGGCTTGAATAAAAGCTATTGACATTGCCGAGTAAGAAGTAGTTTGTTGATTTTTATGAGAGAAGTTCCCATGGGGCATTAACGCAGATGTCCACGTACAAGAAGCTGTGGGAATCGAGAAAACATGCAGAACACCGCCAGCTCCAGCAAGGGGACGGATCAAGCACAGTGGCTGGGTGATGCAGCAGAGTCTCAGGTTTTGTCTTAGGATAGCAAAGACTTGCTTGTGTTTGTAACATAAATCTACGAAGCTTGTGATGAGGAAAAGTTTAATGATTGAAGAGGTATACAGGAAAACTAAAAGGTCTGGGAAGAGGGGCCCAGCAGCACACCATCACAAATTATAAAAAGTACAAAATTGTGTCACGCAAATTTTCCCAGAGGCTGAGGCAGGAGATAACTTTGGTCGAGCAAAATCATCTCCAGTTGACTGAAGAAGAAGTCAACTCCTGAAATTAAAAACCTCTTTCAGAAGCTTCCAGGGCACTTCCTCTCATGTCTCGTTGGCTAGAACTTGTCTCATAGCCTTTTGTAAGCCAATACAAGAGAATGAAATTATCATGATGCTTTAGACCAACCTAGATTTACTCCTGAGCTGGACAGAGAGTCATCTCCTCTGATAAGGAGGTGTTTACCTAAATAAGTTGAGGCTTACCAGGCAATTAGCAAAGACTGTTACAGGAATAACTTTTTTAGTGTGGGATTCCATGTACTTTAATTTCACATCTCAATTCTGTTTGAAATCATCTTGAGTATCATCCATGGGGTACAGCTGACAACCAATAAAATGCAGCTTTGCTTGGCTCTAAAAGAAGGTTTGTGACAATAAATCAGGTAGAAATAGATGTGGGGCTGGGTCTGCACCAGGGGCCAGATAGCAAAGGAGGTAGCTTAGAGTCTAGACACCCTGAATGGAAGATTGTTTCCTAGCCAGCAACCCAAGGCCTTTCAGCCATTTCTCCTCATCTGAAAAGTCTTCCTATGTGTTCTCTTCCCACAGGAAACTATCTTTAGAATGGTCAGAACTTGAAAAATCTGTGATCAGTACAGTACCAATAGCAAAAGCAGCCTAATACAAAATCTTTCTTAGGGACATCTATATTTAAATGGGAGAAAATACCTCAATACAAAGGAATAACGTGCTAATAGGGACATTTGAGGTTTGGGCAGGACAAGCATGGTGCTTATTTGAGATGGGAGACCTCTCTCTCTTTTGTTAACTGGCATATTCTCAAATTGCACCTTGTAGATACACCTATTCTCTGCTGGTTATGCATACATGACATGTATCTTAAATACAGATGATTATAAAGTAACAAGATTAAGATTTATTTGTCACTTATGAAATCCATCTAGTTGCATTTCAGCTAGAGTGTCATATGCCCCACTTTGCCCAGAAAAGTGCCAGTTTATCTGTTAGCCAGAATAAGTAATAATAGTATCCCCTTCACTCTAAAAATTAAATGCTTATTCTAATTACACTAATATGCATCAGTATCCTTAGATACATGTGTACATGTGCACACAGAACATATATGCACATGAGAGGAAGAGAGACTATGTGCATTACAAATGGGCAGTGGAACTTGAAATGCATTTTCCTTCAGGGACAATATCACACAGTGTGATTGGGTTTGTAAACCAAAAGATGTCTCAATCAATTTAGGAGTTTATTTTGCCAAGATTATGAATCGTGACCCATGGCACAGCCTCAGGAGGTTCTGTGAACATGTGCCCAGGGTGGTCGGGCTACAGCTTGGTTTTATACATTTTAGAGAGACTTAAGGCATTAATCAGTACATGTGAGGTATACATTGGTTAACTCTGTAAAGTTGGGATAATTTAAAGTGTTAAGGCAGGTGGACTTACAGGGGATTTTGTTGGTGGATTCAAAGATTTTCTGGTTGGCAATTGGTTGAAAGAGTTAAGTTATTATCTAAAGACTTGGAATCATTAGAAAAGAGTGTCTGGGTTAAGATAAAGGGTTGTGGAGACCAAAGTTCTTATTTTGTAGATGAAGTTTCATAGGTGGCTGCCCTCAGAGGCAATAGATGGCAAATGTTTCCTATTTAGACCTTTAAAAGGTGCTGGGATCTTAGCCAATCTCTTCATGTTCAGAAAAAGACCTGGAAAGGGAAGGGGATTCTCTATAGAATATAAATTCCCCCACAAGAGACAGCTTTGCATATTTCTTTGACAAAAACATGTCAAAGAAATATATTTGGGGCTAAAACACTGATTTATTTCAAGGCCCTGCTATCTGTCCTGTGATGCTATGCTAGAGTCAGGCTGCAATTTGGTGTCTTAACTGCTACAAAGAGTCTGTTCTGTCAGCTTTAGGATCTTTGTTTTAATGTTAATGCTGGTTATTTGTGCCTGAACTCCTCCAAAGGGAGGAGGCCATCCTGAGGTGTGTCTGAAGCCCCCGTCCCATCAGGGTCTGAACTGGTTTTTCAGATTTTATTGGGTCCCCTTGATTGAGAGGAGAGCCCATTAGGTCAGTTGGGGGGGCTTAGAATTTTATTTTTGATTTACAGGTTCTAAGACCTTTTAGAAAACCATTTTATGTTTGCAGATCCCCAGTCTGCCCTCTTTCATCCTGCTCCACCCAAAAGGCTGATCTGAATGGTCTGCACTCACTGGCCCCTTTGTTCTCTGGCTTTTGGTTGGGTTCACCCAATGGGTGGGGGGAGATGGAGGTTTGGATGTTGACTCCCTGGCTCCCTGCCCACTTAGCACAGGCTGGCTGTGTCTCTCCACTGAGGATGGTCTGGCTGGTGGCTGTACCCACAGAGCTCTCTCCTCCAAGTTTTGATAACTACTCATCTCATTGCCTCTTTGGGCCCAGCGTGGCACCTGAGGTTTCCCATTGCCATTCTCCACGTGACTGCATCATCCCTTGTGATTTCTCTACATACTGCCAACATCTCTATAAACAATCCCTTTATTAAACTCTCTTAAATTACCCAATGTGAGTGTGTCTTGTGTTTCCTCCCTGACTCACACAAGATTCTTTTGCAGGCTACTCCAATATATCAAGTACCATGTAAAACATTGTTCTCTGAGAAAATTTACTTCAAGGAACAAGTCAGATTGCCAGGAAATTATCTATTCCCAATGTTGTCCCAGCAGGGAGAGGGGCTCTCACCCTCCTGTGTTGAGTAAATCGGGGTGAACCTCCCCACCCTCCAGTAGTTCTTGACATTCCAGTAATTCCATGAAACCAGGTGGAAAGGCTGCAAGATGGCCAAGACTGCAGGCAGCAGCAATAGGCAAGGCCAAGGGAAGAGGCTGGACCCCTGCAGTCATCACATTCATGTGCAGGGACTGAGCTCAACTGAGGGTTAGTAAATCAGGGGTGGCTTGAGCACATGTCTCTATGTGCATAGAAATATTAACTAGGCTGGGTGCAGTGGCTCACGCCTGTAATCCCAGCACTTTGGGAAGCCAAGGTGGGCAGATCAGCCTGACCAACATGGAGAAACCCCATCTCTACTAAAAATACAAAATTAGCTGGGCGTGGTGGCACATGCCTGTAATCCCAGCTACTGGGGAGGCTGAGGCAGGAGAATGGCTTAAACCCAGGAGGTGGAGGTTGCAGTGAGCCGAGATCACACCACTGCACTCCAGCCTGGGCAACGAGCAAAACTTTGTCACAAAAAAAAAGAAAGAAATATTAGCTCATTCATCATGTATTTATTGAGCAGCTCTTACACACCAGACATTGTGCATGGAAGATTTTACATCCATATCTCTTTAAGCTTCAAGACAACTACGAAGTATAAATTGTGTTTGTAGATGAAGAAACTACATATACATCGGGATGGTTAATTTTAGGTGTCAACTTAACTGGGTTGAGGGACGCCTAGATAGCTGGTGAAGTATTGTTTCTGAGTGTGTTTGTGAGGGTGTTGCCAGAGGAGATTGACATTTGAGTCAGTGGACTGGGAGAGAGGGAGGGGTGCCTAATGTGGGTGGCATCACCCGGTCAGCTCCCCATGCAGTAGAGCAGGGCGGGTGGAAGAAGATGGAATAAGTGTGCTTGCTGAGTCTCCTGGCTCTTTCTTCTTCCCATGCTTCCACTCCTCCTTCTGTTGGACATCAGACTCCAGGTTCTTCAGCCTTAACGGCTTCCCAGGGACCATTGGGCCTTCAGCCACAGACTGAAGGCTACACTGTTGGCTTCCCAGGTTTTGAGGCTTTTGGGTTTGGACTGAGCCACAATGGCTTTCCTCTTTCCTCAGCTTGCAGGCAGCCTATTATGGGCCTTCAACTTATACTCGTGTGAGCTAATTCTCCCTAATAAACTCCCTTGTATAAATACATATATCCTATTGGTTCTATCCTCTGGAGAGCCCTGACGAGTACATATATTTATATGTATCTATCTTTCCACACACGTATACACAAACACACACAATGTCGAACAACTAGCAACGAAAATTTGAGCTCAAACGTACAATTGAGAAGAAGCTCAATTGAACCAGCTGCCTCCAGAAACTGAGATTCAGAAAAGTTAAGTGGCTCACCTGTGAAGGCACATGGGCAAGCCCTGGTAGAAATCAGGGGCTCTCACATCAGACTTAGAGGATGTCTGTCTGACTGGTTGGCCATCCTTCTTCTTTGCACATGTCATTTCATATTTTTCTGGTTCACAATAAACATGTCACTAGAGTGCTAATAGATACATGAATGCCCATGAAGAAACAGCCCTCCCATTCAAGCAATGGACTCATCCCATTCATAATTCCTATGAGAGTGTTAGAAAAGGACAGAACCCAGAGGACTCAGCTGTTCCCACTGTGGGAACAGTCACACTGATAAAAGTACACTGGAGCCTCTGTGACCAAGGATGCCATTTCCAGCAGGCAGAAGAGAGAAGACCAAGATGGCCAATGGGACAAGGTACACATACAAGAAGGAGGACATTTAGCAGAGAAAATCCACTACCACATTCAGTGAAGATTCCGCACAATCCGTAGGGGAACTGTAGTTTCATTTGCCATAGATGGTTCAGTGAGATGCTGCAGACCACATTTCACAGGAGCAGTAAAATGTGCCCTCATGATGGACATGCTCAGGGTGCTGGCCTCCGTCTCTTTCCTCTTTGACTCTATTGTCTGTTTCATACACCTGTCAACTCTTCAGATATTTCTCTTTTTCTCCACTACCCGGGTCCCTGAGCCTCTCTCAACAACTGCCAGTGAGCCCCCTGGGCCAGCTGGATATCTTCTTAGAAGTAGGAAGGGAAATATCATGCTTCCTCTTGCCTTCTTGTCCCCACCCCATTTAACACCAAATGCTGATCAACACAATGTTCTCTCAAGCTCTGATACCTTGAAAATGCCAGAAAGAATTAATCCATGAAATGCAGCTCCCTCTTGGATTCACTCACCCTCATCTGACAGTCTGTGCAGTTTGGGAAGAGCACATAGCAATCAGATGGCTGCCAGGATACTTGCAAATCCTATTACTGTTCCCTGGAGGTGCCGCCATATTGAAGCTAAAATATGACTCATGGAAGATCAGTTTCATGGTGCTAAACCCCAATCCCATGACAGCATCATATCTCATCGGCTTTGACATTCTTCTTTGCAACTGGATCTTTAACAGAACTGAATTTGCATTTACAGCCACTCTCAAGAAGCAATATTAACTGCACAGGGTAATTCTCCAACCAAGATCAGAGGCCTTATAATCTGGATATGGTACTGAAATCAAGAGATAACATAACAGTGTGGATCATGGCATACTATAGTTATCCTAGGAAGGTCTAACTGATATTTCATTGTTTTTTTAACCATATTGGGTTTCTTTTATGAGCAGAAAATTGACTGCTTCCCACCAGCCCCTCAGAAATGTGATCCATGTTAGTATTCATTTTAAAGATGCAAGAAAAACATTTAAATAGTTTTGAGAATGAAATTTACAGTGAATTTTGTGGCTCCCTCAACAATTGTTTAGTTTCAAGGTCAAGGCTAGCCTAACAATATCAACATTAAGAAAGACCTAAAAATAATAATATTAAAATTATAGTTGCTTAGTATTTAGCATCTAGTCTTTAAAAGTCCTTGTTCTAAGTACTGTACATGTTATCTTGTTTAATCCTCACACTCATCTTATAAAATAGGACTGCTATTATCCCCATCTTATTAATGAGAAAACTAGAACTTTAAGAGGCCAAAATAAATAAATGTTCAATGTCACATGGCTAAGTGTGGCAACATCAGAATTCAAGTCAGATCTCTCTGACATCAGAAGCCTCTTCTTAACCTCTAAACAAAACTGGAGCAGAGGGGAATGAGATTTGGTTTACTCTTCTCCCATCTTCTCTGACTTATGTTTAGTTTTCCATTTTTCCTCTTTCTGCAATGTTTGGAAGGCTGAGAAGTACAGCTCAAGTCTCAAAACAATTTAGCACCTGCTTGAGTCAGAGGCAGTTGACCTTAGAAGAACTAGGTAGGTTTTTATTTGAAGCTTTATTTGTTAAATCATAGCTTATCTCTGAAAAGAAATATTTGGATGCCAAAAACAAAAAGGGGGGAAAGAAAGATAACACCTAAAATTCAGCCCAACATAAACAATGTTGAAGTCTCTGGAATTACATGAGAACTTTTCACATGAATGACTTATATGATTAGGGAACCAATGTGTGGTGATGGGGTGTGTGTGTGTGTGTGTGTGTGTGTGTGTGTGTGTGTTAGAGACAGGGTCAGGATGAAGAGAATATTATCGCATTATAAGGAGGTTAGCCTAAATCTCTCAGATTTCCTTTCATTTAAAAGTTTTAGAAAACTTGTAAGTCCTCCCCTGCCAGGAGAAAAATTAAGGTGTCTATGCACTTGTTCATTAATGTATGAGTTCATTTATTTATTCTTTCATCAAAAACTTACTCATTCACATTTAAGAGTCTGAAAATATATACTGTTTAAGTTGCAATATACTATAAATATTCCAATTTTGTGGGAAAATATATAATGCAATATAATATTTTATAGTATGTTACATATCACATGTTATATCCAATGCAGTATAATGTTTTATACTTTATTAAAAATCACATTACATCCTATACTCTGTCTAGTTTGTATATCCAGTATTTATTTTAATGTTACAGGCAAATATTAAAGTTATAGAGTTACAGGTGATTTTAATTTTTCTTTTGTATTTTTTGATTCTCTTAAATTTTCTACAATAAGTGTATATTATGTACTGAGAAATGAAACAATGTTTTTGTTCAAGAACACAGCCTGATAATAAACTATCCTACTTCCTCATTTCACAAATGAAAAAGCCCAGGCTTTCCTATCTGACAGTATCAGCTCTGGTAAAGAAACATTCAGCCTCTGTGAACTTGTTACACACCTTTGTCTTCAGAATTCTACATCTCCACCTATCAAGTTCTTTCTAAGCAGCAGGGAAGAGGACTGTGGGCTCACACACGCATACACACTCACTCACATTGGAGAATAAGAAGAATGCAGATGTCACCCTGAGTGGCACAGTTTGACAGCTGCAGCTTCTCAGTGCTGGCTGTTTTCACAGCCTCTGAAAACGCCCACCTGAGCACTCATCACCCCCTTTACATAAATGAAAACAGCAGCAGCCAGTCCCATCAGCAAATGTAGTTGTTCGCATATTGCCCTTACATGGCAAAGGACGTTCTCCCTGAATCTTACTCTAGAAGGGAGGAATGGTACTGGTTTCAGCAGAACGGGATCATCAGACATAGCTGCCATGGAAGAAGGCACTAGGAAGAGATTGCTGATAGGGCGGCAGTGTGTTTTCTAAAGGCAAACACTGGACAAAATCTCTCCCTGCGATCGTGAAACTCACAGAGATAGGACAGCTGGGTGAGTCAGTTGGCTTCTCCCCAGAATGAACATCAAGACACTTGCCTCCCTAAGTTTGTATCAGGGTTAAGAACCATGTGCCAGCTTCTGGGACAAGCAGGGTCTCCCTCAGTTGTGCCATTGGATTGGTTCCTCCTATTAAAATAGTTAGAAAATTAAGAGTCTTTTAATAAGCTTTGATAAGCTTCTGATATGCTACAAGCATCAAAAGCAACACACATCTGTTATGGTGGCTATTGTGAACCTGGAACAAAAGAAGACACAAGTATGAAAAGTGATCTCTGCCTCCCCAAGAACTTAGCATGAGAAGTAAGGTTGAAGAACATGCAATAACCAGAAAATATTGCAAAAGAGTGTTTTTCCATAAATATATACACTAAGTATGAATTAGCCCACAACACTTGAGTATGACAGATGTGCTACTTTCATTCTTCCAGATCAGATAAATCTGGTTCCCAACTCTTATCTATCCGTCTAGCAGAACACCTGGCATCAGTATTTGTAGGCTGCTTTCTATCCTCCGTCACATTCACATTCTAGAAGAATCCCTGATTATCCTGGCCTTTAGTCTATGTTGAGAAACATGGATTTTTTTTTTTTTTTTGACACAGAGTTTCACTCTTGTTCCCCAGGCTGGTGCAACCACTGCCTCTCAAGTTCAAGCAATTCTCCTGCCTCAGCCTCCCGAGTAGCTGGGATTATAGACACCTGCTACCACACCCAGCTAGTTTTTGTATTTTTAGTGAAAATGGGGTTTCACCATGTTGGCCAGGCTGATCTTGAACTCCTGACCTCAGGTGATCTACCTGCCTCAGCCTCCAAAAGTGCTGGGATTACAGGCGTGAGCCACCACATCAGCCTCGAGACATGGATTCTATCACTCCTTCTTCAACTAAACCCACTGTCGAGTAAACTCTTCCTTTATCATGACCAGTCACTAGCACACACAGGACAGGCCCCAAAAATATATATATATACCACACTTCTCAAGGTACGGAGCTCAGCAGCAGGCTGGGCTTCACCATTGGAGATCAGTCCCTAGACAGCCCCTAGACAGCTACTCCAAGGGCCTGCTCCCTCTTGTAGTTCTGTTGGGGAGGCATCCCTCACTCCTCCTTTTCTCAGTTTTTCTCTTTTGAAAGAGTAGAAACAAGACAAAATGATATCAATAGATTTTTCATAGATATATATGTATATGTGATATGTACCTTGCAAAGCACAGGATCTTACTTGAAAAGACAATTGATTTCCTATGCAATGCCAGAGTGAACGGAATTTTCCATTAGCCAATAGCTCTTCCCAGGGTCAGCCTAAACTCCCCTAGCCATATCACATATTTGGCTGGAAAGCCAAGGCTGACCTGGACAGCACACCAGTGTTTTGAACTCCTCCTTGGCCAATGTGAAATGCCTTTTGGCCAAGAAGATCTTGTTGAAGGCCAAAGCACACACTTTCAGCCTACATTCCTCTCTCCCTCTTGCTCTCACCTTTACTTCATTAGTTTTTCTTTGTTGGACCTTTCTTATACTGGTAGGGATTGAATAACATTGTGCTTCTAGGCCTTCTCAAAAATTTTCCCCAACACTGAACTCTGTGCTTCTTTTCTTTTAAGTCCTTGTTTTCTTCATCCAAGACATGATCTGTCTGGCAGAGCTTTTTTGCACATCCTCCTGGGAAATTGAGTCGTGGTGGTGAGTTTAGCTTCAGAAAGACCTGAAATGGAGCATAAATTCCAGTTCCAATAATTACAAGCTGTGAGACCTTGGACAATTTCCTAACTTCTCAGAACTCCATTTCCTTGGCTTTGCAATGCTAATTCCTCCCTGGGAGCATGGCTGTGAGCCTCGAATGAGGTGCTGGGTAAACTCACCACCATGTCCCTTTCCCTGACTATGCTAAGGGATGCTATAGAAAACGCTTCCTTGTGTCTGAGTGGAAGGAGATGACCAGGGAATTCACTGCACCATGTTTGCTCTTACTACAAACTGTTGGGGCAGAGAAAAGACTATATTTGGGGGGAAACTGCTCAACTTTCTATAAATGATAAAATCTTCCCTTTCTCACCTCTGAATTCCTCTCAGGCTCAGTGTTTTAGAAATGCAGTTTTATGATCAATATGGTTTGTCTGTGTCCTCATCCAAATCTCACCTTGAATTATAATAATCCTCACATCAAGGGTGGGACCAGATGGAGACAATTGAATCGTAGGGGCTGTTTCCTACATACTATTCATGTGGTAGTGAATAAGTCTTATGAGACCTGATGGTTTTATAAAAGGCAGTTCCCCTGCACATACTGTCTTGCCTACAGCCATGTAAGACGTGCCTTTGCTTCTCCTTTGCCTTTCACCATGATTTCCCCAGCCATGTGGACCTGTGAATCCATTAAATCTCTTTCCTTTAGAAATTATCCATTCTCGGGTGTATCTTTATCAGCAGCATGAGAATGGACTAGTACAATGATAATGCTATTCTAGTTACTTCATATTTCCAGATGTGAAATGTCAAGCTTTATGAAGTTGTCACCATTTGCAAGAAATTATTCAGCAATTTGGGCAGTATCTTGCCATTTTTAGAGGTAAGTGTTTAGTTTTCCTGAAATTTGTGATCAGCCAAGGTAGGACTCTTCTTCATAGATGAGACAGTTCAAGTTCTCCCATCTCCAGGCAAAAAGAGAAGTCTTCAAGGATATCAGACATTTATACTCCTACCTCTGTCCCTTTGAGAGCAGAATAAGTACAGAACTTCTGCCAAGTGCCGAGGAGTAACCCCAGGATCTGCGTCAGGAAGATGCTGCATTACTGCATGTAGTAGATGACACAGGCCTACAAAGTTTTTGCTGCTCCTCCCATCGAGCAGAGCATTTCTATCTTTTCATTCTGGATTGCCCATGACTGGCTTTTGACAAATAGAATGTAGTGAAATTAATGTTGTGTAAGTTCTTAAGCCTTGGCTGAAAGATGTCTTGTAGCTTCTGTTCTTGCCATCTTGGAAAGCAACCTTGAGACTGCTATATAACAAAGCTTGTCCAGCCTCCTGGAGGATGAGAGGTCACGTGGAGGAGAATCCAGGCACCCAGGCCAACAACCAGCACCACCTGCCAATCATGCGTGGGAGGCCATCTTGAGCCCTCTGGCCCAGCTAACTCCCAAGATGAGTGTAGCCTTATGAGTGAGCCCCAGGAAAAACCGGCAGAGAAACTGTGCCACCAACCTGCAACATCTTGAAAAATAATATTTCACTGTCACTTAAAATCACTACATTTAGGGGTGGTTTATCCTACAGAAAAGTTCCAAGGGAAGCACTTTCTATAAGAATTCAATTCCTCAGCCTTGATCCCCATGTATTAATGATCAAGGTCAAAGCAGGTTTCAGGCATAAGCAGATTAGGACTCCAATGGCAGGACAGGATTTGGAGTCGGAAATAATGTATGCCTCTAATTGATATGACTGCCCTGGCCTTGTACCTTAAATGTCCACTCGATTCCCTTAAGTTTAGTATTGTGCTACTCCAAAAAGTTCCTGTTGAACTTCAAGAATGTCAACAGGAAAAAGAGTAATACATTAACTTATTAAAGATAATTTATATAGAGATTAAAATAGCTTTTTATTTACATAACAAAATTTGAGCACTAGGTTGGCAGAGAATACAAAGATTAAAATGATGATGGCACTCCAGTCACAATGAAAGTGTGCTATTAGGAAAAAGACATGCAGGCTGTTAGTACTTTCGTCAGAGCACTGTGAGAGTTATGAAAGCGTGAAGGAAAAAGAAACTACTTCTGATAGGGAACATCGAGGCATGGTTCATAGAACCAACATTTGATTGGGATCTTTAAGGAAAGATAGGATTTAGTAGGGCTGGGAACTCATGCAGTTTATTAAATATAGATGCAAGCATATGTATGATTTGAACATACATGTAGTAATATAAATACAAAGCAATTTTATTTTGTGTGTGTGTGTGTGTGTGTGTGTGTGTGTGTGTGTGTGTGTGTACAGCAAAAGCCAGAGAAAAGGAGCCTTAGAGGTTTTTATTGACAGGGAAAGGCCTGAGCATGTGGCTTTTCTCTGAGAAGTCAGGTCCAACTGTGGAGCCTGTGACTGTCTACCCTAGGCTGCCAGACAGCATCATAAGGATGCTGGGGGACGGATGACTCTGGGAATGGAGAAGTGAGGGGCACATGAAAGAGTTACATAGACCCGCAGTGCATAGCATGTGCCTCATTTAGCTGAGTGCTCCACATATATTACTTTGAGTTTAATGGGAGGCGATACGAGATCTCCTCTCGCCAGCACAAGGTATCACCATCTACTCTTAGACCCTCAGAGATTCCCGGTTCCACTTTCTGTTTTCTCTGGTTTTCACTCTCCTGAAGTCTTCTGCTGTTTGTTCTTCCTTACTTTTATCATGCTGTTATCTCCTGCTCTGCACAAGCTCCATACAACATAAAGAATCATAATTTCTCAGCTGGTCGTTTCCTCTAATTCAACTAATAATAAAATAAGTGAACGGGGAAGGTAGGAGATAAAAGATAAAGAAATAAGTGAGCACACATGCACAAGCGCACACATACATGCAGTCAACAAAATTGGGATGGCCCCTTTCTATATGTGAGAATGTTCTCACACTGTTCATCTCACACCAGCCCTCCTGCCTGATCCAGGATTTGTTTCAATTGAAATCGAGTGCTTTTCAATTGAGGGTGATTTTTGTCTCACAGGGGACATTTGGCAACATTTGGAGACTCTTCTGGTCATCACAACTGGCAAGGTGCTACTGGCCTCTAGTATGTCCAGGTCAGGGATGCTGCCGGCCAGCCTGCAAGGCACAGAGGGCCTCCCACAACAGAGAATTATCTGGCCTAAAACGTCACTGGTACCAAGGCTAAGACACACTGCTTGAACCCAACTCATCCCACATTTACTTTTTTTAAACAATAAACTTTGTTTTTAAAATAGTTTTAGGTTTACATACAAACTATAAAGATTGTGTAGGAAGTTCCCATATGTCCCATATTCAGTTCCCCCTATTATTAACTTCTTACATTGGTGTGGTCCATTTGTTACAGTTAATGAACCAACCCTGATACGCTATCTAAAGCTAATTATTTAGATTATTAACTAAAGTCCATACTTAATTCAGATTTTCTTAGTTTCTTTTTTTGTCTAGTGTCCTTTTTCTGTTCCAGGCTCATACCCAGTACACCACATTACATTTAATCATGTCTTGTTGTCATTCTTCAATTCCTCTTGGTTGTTTCTCAAACTGTCCTTGCTTTTGATGACCTTGACAATTCTGGGACTTACTGGTCAGGTGTTTTGTCTAATGTTCTTCAGTTGGGATTGGTCTGATGTCTTTTTCATGATTAGTCTGGGTTTGGGGGTTTGGGGATAAAGACCAGAGTGCCATTCTATCAACAGTGGATCCTATCAACGTGTCTTACCACTGTAGATGTTGTCTCGGTCACTGGCTGGTGTACTGCTTGTCAGGTTTCTCCACTGTAAAGCTGCTCTTCCCCCCTGGCCCTTTTCTATACTGTATCCTTTTGAAGGAAGTCACAATGATGGCCCACCCTTATCAGTGGGAAGTGGTGCTCCACCTCCTCAATGGTGGAATATCTCCATAAATTATTTAGAAATCTTCTGCACATTAAACTTGTTCTCGTCCCCCATTTATTTATTCAATCACTTATTCATATCTGTGGGAATTCATGGATATTTATATTATACTTTGGGTTACAACATTATACTGTTTTACTTATTTTCTTTTTTTTATTATTGTACTTTGGGCTCTGGCATACATGTGCACACCCTGCATCCTGCAGGATTGCTGCATAGGTACATACATGCCATGGTGGTTGCTGTCTCCATCCCACCCCCACCTCCCATCACCTACATCAGGCATTTCTCCCGGTGTTGTCCCTCTCCATCCTCCCTGCCTCGCCTTCGCCATGGTCCCTCCCCTCTCCTCCCATCCACCCCGCCACCTAACCCAGTGAGTGTTGTTCTCTTCCCTGTGCCCACGTGTTCTCATTGTTCATCACCCTCCTATGAGTGAAAATATGCGGTGTTTGGTTTTCTGTTCTTGTGTCAGTTTGCTGAGAATAATGGTTTCTAGATTCATCCATGTCTCTACAAAGGACACGAACTCATCGTTTTCTATGGCTGCATAGTATTCCATAGTGCATATGTGCCACATTTTCTTTGTCCAGTCTATCACTGATGGGCATTTGGGTTGGTTCCATGTCTTTGCTATCGTAAATGGCACCACAACGAACATATGGATGTGCATGTGTCTTTATAATAGAATGATTTATAGTCCTTTGGGTATATACCCAATAATGGGATTGCTGGGTCAAATGGAATTTCTATTTCTAGATCCTTGAGGAATCGCCACATTGTCTTCCATAATGGTTGAACTAAGTTATACTCCCACCAACAGTGTAAGAGTGTTCCTATTTCTCCACATCCTCTCTAGCATCCGTTGTCTCCAGATTTTTTAATGATTGTCATTCTAACTGGTGAGAGATAGTATCTTAATGTAGTTTTGATTTGCATTTCTCTAATGATCAATCATGATGAGCATTTTTCATATGTTTGTTGGCTGCATATATGTTTTCTTTTGAAAAGTGTCTGTTCATATCCTTCACCCACCTTTGAATGGGTTTGGTTTTTTTTTTCATGTAAATCTGCTTTAGTTCTTTGTAGATTCTGGATATTAGCCTTTTGTCAGATGGGTAGATTGCAAAAATTTTTTCCCATTCTGTTGGTTGCCAGTTCACTCTAATGATTGTTTCTTTTGCTGTGCAGAAGCTCTGGAGTTTAATTAGATTCCATTTGTCTATTCTGGCTTTTGTTGCCAGTGCTTTTGGTGTTTTAGTCATGAAGTCCTTGCCTGTGCTTATGTCCTGAATGGTGTTGCCTAGGTTTTCTTCTAGGGTTTTTATGGTGTTAGTTCTTATGTTTACGTCTTTAATCCATCTGGAGTTAATTTTTGTATAAGGTGTAAGGAAGGGGTCCAGTTTCTGCTTTCTGCACATGGCTAGCCAGTTTTCCCAACACCATTTATTAAACAGAGAATCCTTTCCCCACTGCTTGTTTTTGTTTGGTTTGTCAAAGATCAGATGGCTGTAGATGTGTGACATTGTTTCTGAGGCCTCTGTTCTGTTCTATTGATCTATATCTCTGTTTTTGTACCAGTAGCATGCTGTTTTGATTACTGTAGCCTTGTAGTATAGTTTGAAGTCAGGTAGCATGATATCTCCAGCATTGTTCTTTTTGCTTAGGATTGTCTTTTTCTTGCTCAAATTACTCCAACTTTGGCAGCTGGTAGCTCTTTCAGTTGGCTACTGTTTCCCTTTGATGTACCCCATTATTATTAATATTATGATACTGTAATTGTTGATGATTGTTTGGGCAAGTCCTTATTTTGAGGCACTATAAGGTGCTCTTTTCATTTTCCAGTCCTAGGATCACACATTTATCCAATGAGTTGTGGTTCTTTTCATTGGAGAACAGCATTAGAAACTAAGATTTGGGTGCTAAGTGTGCTCATTACTACTGGGCCATATTTACTTTCCATTTTAAAAATCCTAAATATATAGTGCACCTTGAGATATTAGCTAGTAATAGTAATAAATATAAATAACCTACAAATATAAATATATTAGGAACATGTGTAACTTTTTTTTTTCACCCAAGTGTAAAGGAAAATAAAAAAATGCTTGGCAACTACTGCTCTGGAATACTGTCATTAATGGGACTCGGTACTAATAGATTCTGCCCTCTGTGAGTCCCAGGATCTCATATTCCTGAGAAAGACAATCTATTGCTCCAGAGCTGGGCATCCACTCGTCAGCCAGGATGGTAAGACATGGCTCCAGCAAATAACCTTGTGCAGTCAGCGGCAGGTGCCCAGAGGGAGTTGCTACTGTGAACTGAGCACTTCCTTCAAGAGATGCCACTGCAGAGTGACAGGAGGGGATGGGGTTAGCAAGGAAGGGGAGGAGGAAGCAAGAGCTGTGAGGTGGGTGGAGGGAGTTAACTCTGACTTCAAGCTAAGGGACCTCTCAGATTCCTCCTCCCTATGCCAGATATTGGTTCTGTCCATCTCAGACACCATCTGCTGATTACTTCCCTCTTTCACACAGAGCACCAAGGCAGAGACTGGGGCTTGGTCATCACATCTCGGCCAGGGGAACAAGAACAAGAGAACAAGAAGCTTATGTACTCTTCTACTGCTGGGAAGAGTAGCTTGTATATATGTAAACACAGGAACACCGAACGTTACAGAAACATCAAGAGGACTGTTGGGGGATAAGGCCATCCACTCACACTCCCCATCGTCCCACACTCATGGGCCCCTCCATAAGCTTTTGTAAATGACCTCGTTCACCTTCAAAGCAGGCAGGTCCTGTAGTTGACACAGGTAAATACTGGTCTTCTGTTTCTCCTTTTTAGAAAATATGCTGAAAAACAACGTGTCTTACTTTTAAAGAGAACATTCTCAGAAATCCTGTTCCTACTGCTGGCTGCAGATATGGTAAATCGTAATTGGTGACTAATGTAGGAGTTTCATCTTTATCCCAAATTTGTTGGGATGTTAATGGTTTGGTGGTGGCCATGGTCAATAACGGGCTAGGTGGGAAAGATCCCAGAAGTTTCATTCTGGGTAGCACAAGACTGGGTTTTGCTTAAGAGCAGCCTTCCACCTGGGAAGTGGCCTATTCTTTCTTGACTTTCCTAATAGAGTGCAAGGTGTCACGACCTGAGATTTCACCTCAGGTCTGGAAAGATAAGTTCATGAATACTTATCTATCTGGATCCAGACCTAGAGTGGCCAAATGGGGTCCCAAACTCGCTTCCCATTTTGGTTCCATTGAAGCCTTCCATCTGCGAAGCTTGCTTCCCAGCAGCTGGAATTCCAGCGGAGAAGAACCCCTGAGGCATCTGTCCCAGCCCCCAGCCCTCTCCTCTTCTTACCTGAGGTTGTCACAGAACACTCCTCACCACAGCCTGGCCAGGGAAACAAATGAATTTCTGTCCATGAACCCACAAGACTTCAGTCTGGGGTTAAAAGCATAGAATATCATAGTATCAGTTATCATTGTTGCAGCTCTAATGTTACCCTGGTCAAATCACCGCTGATTAAAACCAGCCCCGTTAATAAACCACAGGCTTTATTTCCCCTCAAATGTCTATAACTACTTTCTTCAACCCCTATTAAAAGGCAAAACCCAAAGAAAAACACAGCTTTGGAGCCCAAGTGCCGCTTATTCCCCAGAGAAGAAAAATTGAGCATGAAAAAGAAAATGGTTATTTTTCCCCAACTTTCCCCCACTTAATGGAATCAAACCTTTTTAATAACTAAAGGGAGAAGTCAATAAAAAGCAGGCGGGTGTTATCAGTGGTCTGTAACGTTAAAGCAGCTTGAAAACAGTCCTCCCCCACCTCCCAAAACGAATGCCTCTGCCAGCAATTCCCTGCATCTGACTCACATCCTTATTACCTCCTTCTCCTCTTGCTTTCCCCTTAAGGGACTGATTTTTCCTCCCATCTAAGCCAAAAAGAATTTCTCTGGATTAAGAAGACTGATGAAAGCATTTTTAATATTTGAGCTCAGGTTTGCAAGCTCCATAAAACTGACTTCTCCCATTGCCTGCTTTGTCTCCCCTCACCTCCCCTTGTCTGTAGTTTTCTCCTTCATTTGCTCTGCAGAAACCAGCCAGGAACCCTCTCCAGAGGGGGGTCTCTGGTCCCCTGGCAGCTTCCCCTGTAGGACTGGCTGCAGGCTCTGTTCTGCTGGCCCCAAATACAGGATGTGACATCTTTCAAAACCCTCAGAAAATGGGGAGAGGGAAACTTATGTGACAACCTTCACATTGATGCCATATGTCCTTCAAGTGAAGACCGGTTTGACAATGTGCTGAGCGGCTCAGAGGGGAACATGTTTCAAGCCTGGAGGGGAAAGTCTTGACAATTCATTCCAGGGAAAACTGGAACCTTCCCCACACACCCTGCCTTTAACTAAGGAGGTGGAAAGAAAGAGAGGCCTGAACATAATGGCCTTTGTTCCTTCTTCCCACGTTTGCATCACTGTTACAACACTGCTCTCCCTTGCTCCTCAAATTAATGATAGCTTTGCCAACTTTATCTTAAATTCCTGGAACCTTGAAATTGCCACGCATAAACAGTGCTTTGCTGGAGTAATCTTGCCAGGAACTGCTCAATTAAATGGTTTTGGGGAGGCAAGGGGCCCAGTTTTTTGTTTTTTGTTTTTAATAGTGGTGATTGGGCCACTCTGCTACTGTTCTGAGCTTGGGTTCTGAGATTTGATCGCTCCATTGGGAAGCTACATAACACCAGGCAACTGTTTCACCCCATTGTCATATCAAAAGTCCTGCTGGCTTCCCGGCAAAGTATCATTTTGAAAGAGTAAAAAGGCATCTGCCACCAAATGCCTCACTATATGACATTTTCCATCCATTTTCATATTCCAGTCAAGTCACCATCCACAAAATAATTATTTTTGGATGATGGCAATGTACTAAATGACAGATTGATATGTATCTGTGTGTTTGTATATTTTAGGGGACATGATAAATGTCATCTCAAGGTACAATTCCCAGAAAGGAATGGATGCCGCAGAACCAATCAGTGCAGTAAATCACACAAGAAATCGTTGCTCTAATGGAGAGATAAGCGCTTTTGTCGAGATGAGTGGATTTTACAGTGTGAGTTCCCTATTTTTTCCAGTAGTTGTGCTCTAGAAATTTTATATTTATAATGTTAATTTTTTTAAACATCATGTTTTTAAGCAAAGAAAATAGACAAAATATCATTTAATTGGTGTTTCTTCAAAAAAGTGGGGAAATTAATATACTTTGTGCCAGAAACTTCTTTTCCCTAAATTACAGTATTTATTCTTTGTGTGTGTGTGTGTGTGTGTGTATGTGTGTGTATGTGTGTGTATGTGTGTGT
>PVKP010016634.1:0-20773 GCA_004027715.1 Plecturocebus donacophilus
CTTATTTGTTATTTTCATCCCCTATTCCTTCCTGTCTCCATTGTTAAACACAATTATTGGCATAAAAGAGGTTTTTAATACCCATTTTTAATATAATACACATTTAATAGAATGGTTATTTTTAATAACCATTCTAGCCTGGGCAATAAAACAAGAATCCCATTCTCTCTCCCTTTTTCTCTTCCTCTTTCTTTCTCTCTTTCATTCTTTTTTTTATTTCTTTTGCTGTTTCTTTCTCTCTCCTTTTCTAAAATCTCTTCTTTCTCTCTTTCATTCTTTTTTTTCTTTCTTTTGCTGTTTCTTTCTTTCTCCTTTTCTCTCTTTTTCTAAAATCTCTTCCTCCTTCTTTCTCTCTTTCATTCTTTTTATTCTAAAAAAAAAAAAGAAATTTTCCTTAAAAACCCATTTTGTGGTTTTTTAAATTATTGTATTCATTTAATTACTCAATGAAATGCTACTGGAAGGCATCTAAATGGTAGACATTGGGGATGAGTTGAAAAGATAAATTAGATCCATGATCTTCTGGAGGTTATCTTTCATGGAGATGAAAAAAGTAATTACACAATAAAAAGGTAGTATTTGTTAGAAAATTGATATGTAGTATGAGTAGGCTTTAACTCTGCAAAGCCTAGTTTAGTCTGAATAGTAAATGAAACTCTTTCTGAGAATCTGCTATGTAAGCTGAGAATTGAATACCAAGGTATCACTTCTTGGAAAACCATGGTGGGGAAGTTTCTCTGAAAATAAGGGCACATTCAGTGTAAATGTAGGGCAGGCTCATTGAGGTTTCTACACAAGCAAATTTGCATTTACTTTATTCACTATGTTTTCAAATGTTCATAGAGATATTATAAAGAATTCTATCCACAGAAGAGTTTTTTCTTATTGATTTATTTAACAGTAATTTATCTTCTGGTTATATATATGTTTCTCTCTATATTATGTATAGTTTTAATGTTTTTAAAAATATAATTTAAAAAAATTGCCCTCAATTTACCACGTAAGGATTCTACAGGTAATCGTGATGAAGTGATTATAAATCAATATGACTAAGGGAAGAATTGAAAGAAAATATATATTATTTTAATGTCATAATTTATATTAAACTATATTTTATATATTAAATCACATATATTTATACAATATATTATGCATATTCAAATATAGATATGTCAATATTCCTAGGACATGATAGTTACATTGCATGTGGTAAATTGAACATAAACTTAGTGGCAAATCTATGAAGAGAAACAGGATATATCCACGTAACTTCAAGTATCTGCCTTAAAATATTGTTAATCACAATGGTGCTTTTAACATACATCCACAATTTAACATACTACCTTCTCCAGGGGGAGGAGCTTAATTCCCCTGTTCTTCAGTGAGGGCTGGAATTAGTGATTCACTGCTTATGGAATCTGGAAAGGGATAATAAATTTACAGTTCAGAAACCTGGCAGAGTCTACCTTCACTAAATCATCCTAGGTAACCAGTAATGCCCTGCTGGCATCTTCTGCCCCATAATATGATGATATGTCATAATGAAAAAGGAATTTCACCTTTGTGGTAGTCTTTACAAAAATCCATAAGTCTTAATATTGAGAAAACATCAGTCAATCCCAAACTGAGGGACATTCTACTAAATATCTGACCAGTAATCTTTGAAAGTGTTGGTGACAAGAAATCACTAGTTAGAAGAGACTAAGGAGATGAGATAACTAGACGTAACGTTGTATATTAGCTTGGATCAAGGAATATAACACTTAATGTTGACAAACATACTATCATTATGTAAAAAGCTAACATGAAGGGAAACTGAGCGAAGGGTTTATAGAAGCCTATATACTGTCTTTGCATTCTCTTGTAAATCCAACATTATTTCAAAATAAAACACTTTAAGAATTATGAATTAAAATGGTCAGTTGTCTTATAGTGCTTGTCTAAAGTGCTTTAAACATCCAATTCTCTAAATTTTTTGTGGTAAAATTCTTATTTTTAATCTGCAGTGGTGAATTAATCTATCCTTGAACACTTGCAAGTATTATATTGCTCTTTAGGATTCAAGTTGTCTTATTTTAATTTTAGTGTCTTATGTTTAGACTGTATCATTTATTGCCATGCAAAAAATCAAGTGAATACAATTCAATTATGTAAAATAGTATATGAATATAGCTCTAAAAAGTATGCCATGCATAATTGCAATTTACACAAGATGCACTCTGAATCTCCTTTCCAGATGATGTAAATAAAATGATACTCTTAAATTAATACTTAGCTTTTCAGAGATTGCATCGGTGATGTTAAAGTAGGATTAAGGCATTAGAGGCTAAAATCTGTCAAGTATGGTTGTGTTTCTGAGATTCATTTACTGAACAATGAACATAATTTTATTTTCCACAGAAATTCACTTATAAAAATGAATGCTGCACTTGATCGTTAATGCCAGCAAAGATAAAAATAGAACATATTTGTGCAATACATTCTGTTGTTCTTGTTTGTAATTGTGATACTGAAATAATATCCTATAAAAAAGCATGATGAGATAATAAATTTCACACATTTAAGGATTACACAAAGAAAAATAAAACCCCAGCAATATGTTTCATTTCAATGTACTATGTAGCTGAGTGTTGAGAGAGCCAGATGCACAGAAATTTCTAAGCCTGAGACACTTTCTAACCTGCTGATTAACCCTGTCCACCAGTGCCTTCTTAACCCTCTTTCTGCTGAGGCAGCTATTTGATTTAATCATGATTTTGCATGTTTAGATTTGAAGATAACCAATATCTTCATGAATCTTACTATTCCATACAAAGTTGAGCTATCCAGTACATTATGAAAGGAACAATATTGACCTATGAAATATTAATACTCGTTTAAGCCCTCAAGAATAACACTAGGCCAATTTGCAGAACATAGCTCCAGAATAAGGAATGGAACATTTGTTTACTATTGTGACCGTGATGGTAAAGTAAGAGAATGATGCAACTCAATGCAATTAATTTAATACACATTAACTTAGTGGGTCCAGAATTTTAGAAAAAGTAAAGGCTTCACCACTTATTCCTAAAATAAAAGATAAGTTAAAATTTTGAGTTACATGGCAAAGGCTATGATTGAGAATAAAAATGGTTAGCTCATTAGGTGTTTGAATGACAAGACGTCCAGAAAATCAAGGAGTTAAGAAGTAAGTTGAGAAAGTAAGATGCCACAGAAGCCAAGAAATGAGAGTAGTTAAGATGTATGTTTGAGAGGCAAGCAGAGCATGGAAGTTGACAGAGATAAGAAATAAAAAAAAAGTTGATTTTTTGATTGAGAGATTACGTGAACTTTGATACAACAGTTTCAATAGATTTGTGATTGTGTTTCCTAATGGTTAAGAAGCCAGTGGTGGTTTGCAAATAATTACAGAAGTAGGAAACTCTTTTGGTAGGTGGGACAATGCAGAAAAAGACAATTGTCCTAACACCAGCATTTCTGTAACTTGTGATTATCTTTTAGGGCTGAGAAATGATCTAATATTTTATTCCACTTTTTTCCTTTTGAAATGAAAACATGAAACTCTAAAAATATTATTCTGCTTATTATTTTTAGTTCTGTAAACATTTGCTGAATTTCTACTATGTACAAATTGTAGTCATAGGCATCATATGTGATACTAAAGTGAACAAGACATGCTCTCTGTCCTTAGAAAATATATTTTAAAAGAAATTGAAACATGACAATAAGGAATATAGGGCAAAGTAGACCTTGCTTTAAAAAATTATTCTTGATAAGCACTCAGAAGGAATAAACACCTAAATAATTTAGCTGAATCAGATTAGGAAGAACTTTTAATGTCATAATATAGAAAATGAAGTTCATTGTATAAGTAGGAGTCCATTGCTTGTGATAATAAGAAACTCTTATTTTTACATTAGTGAAGAGTCTAGACAATAGAATTTGTTAAGATAAGTATCCTAGACCTTAGTTCTTCACTGCTAGGGGGATAAATTCTCTTCAAAACTTTGCATTGCCTGGAACATTATGTTGAGCTTTGCTTTAAACTAAGGCAAAGCAACTGCCTTTGTGGAATCCTTAGTAATATGACAGAATCAGTACTTTGACTTTGAAACATCCTCACAAAGTGCTAAGGTAACAAGGTTCCTATAAGAGAAACATAACCCTGGCTCCAAGACAGATGACAGATAGGGTATTATTTTTGACATTTCTGAGACAATATATTGGAGCACTCTTCTGAGTCCCAAGGTAGGAGAAAGAGAACCCACAAGCGTTCTCTGTAGAAGATGCCCTGTCTTTTTTGGCTGGGATAAATCTGGAGACAGTTCCCAGCCGCACTATGACTAATGTTCTTGGAAGGAATCATCTATATATTGATCCAAATAAAGAATATTTATTTCAAGATTGGCATCTAACTACTATTTCTGTTCCTCAGGAAACAAAAAATGGAAAAAAAAGTGATGGTCCTTATTGGAAATAGGAACATACGTTTCCCAAAATATTTAGCAGCCTTTTGTATTATCTAAAGCAGAAGTGAACAAAATGCAATAAACAAAATATGTTCTTTTTCCTTTATAAAATGCAGAATAAGCACTTTTATGTAGCATTTTGAAGGTTAAGCCCACATCATTTATCATGGTATGATATATAAGCTTATTTATATTAGTGAGAGTGATGACTTACATTTAGACACACCACGTCACCATGTCTACTCAACACATTCCTTCCCTAGTTATAATGTTGATATTTTCTTGACAAAATGAAAAGGAGACACACTATTCTTGTTTCTGTATGATGGAGCATGAATTTCCTCTACAATGGAGCCTCTGAGGATTTGGTAAGAGCAGTTGAAGAGCTGTGAACTGCACTTAAGGATCTTTAAAATAAAAGTCTTTAATAAACGGGAGTCATTTTGCTTCTTCAGCTGCTCTTAAGGACAGTAGCCCACAAGGGGAGAAAATACAAGAATGAGTGAATACTTAATAAATATTTGTTGAATTGAATTGGGTAATTGATTATTCCTCAACCGCAAAAGAAATTCTAGAGCTTTTCGAAGGAGATATTATGGCAATTTAGCTTGATCTAACTAGCATAAGAGGGCCAGGCAGGTGAAAGGTTCTGCCATGGTAAGACAGCATGCCTTAACACAGAATTTGATAAGGCACAAGTGTTTGTTTTTGTTGTTGTTGTTTGTTTGTTGTGAGACTGAGTCTGGCTCTGTTGCCCAGGCTGGAGTGCAGTGGCGTGATTTCTATTCACTGCAATCTCTGCCTCTCGGGTTCGAGTCCCCTGACTCAGCCTCACGAGTAGCTGGGACTAGAGGCACATATCAGCACTCCCAGCTAATTTCTGTATTTTTAGTAGAGACGGGGGTTTCACCATCTTGGCCTGGCTGGTCTTGAACTCCTGATCTCAAGATCCACGCAGCTCTGCCTCCAAAGTACTAGGATTACAGGTGGGAGCCACCAAGCCCAGCCTGGCGCCAGTATTTGAATACTGTTCAAGAGAGTGTAGCTGCTGGAAATTTAGACTGTTTTTTAAAAAAGTATATTTTTAAACTAGCACAGGGACAGCAGTTCCTGACACAGTAGATCCTTAATTCCATTATGAATGTTATTTTCTTTTCTTATCTTTCAGGGTGGGAAATGAGACAAATGCCTCTGAAATTATCAAGTCTTGGGCATCCAGGAAAAAGCCTGTGATTGCCTTCCAGCACAATAGTGAAATACTGCTCTTGGTCACAAACTCAATTTTGAACAAAAACCTAAATGTCCCATCATCTAAAACCCAAGCACTAACAAGCCAATAATACAAGGACACAAGCAGACTTTTTTTTTTAAGTATTTCTTATTTTTTCCTAATAAGAAAAACTTGTAGATACATTTTTACCTTTCCAGGCTTGTTTCTTTTATTATACTCATGAGAATTTATATCTTTATGTGGTACAAATAACCATTATACTGAAATACCTAGGCTAGTGCTCCTAGAATATAGCACAGTTGAACATTTTAGCCAGGTATTTCCTTCCTTTGAGAGCTGTAGTGTGCATCTTAGGCTGTTTAGCAGCATCCCTGGCATGTACACACAAGATGCCAATAGCAGTCTTTCCCGGTCTTGACAACTGGAAACGTCTCCAGATGTTACCATGACCCCACAGGGACAAAATGGCTCCTGACTGAGCCATCCTAACTATGCTAACTAATAAATTACAGGTTTGTACTTCTAGTTAGTTGTAAGTGCATAGTATAGATCTAAAAAAAAAAGTAATTTCTTTAAGGGTATGTTTAAGAAAGATGAGCTTTCTTCACTTTAATATGCTTTGAAAATATAGCCAAATGCTGAGTGATTACACCATGAGGTTTTTCTTTATGTCTTTATGTAAAGTAATGCAAGTTCTTTTTACAATGGACAGCAATCAAACTTCAGGCCCTGAACTGGGGTCATTACATGTATTATTTAATTCTTAAATAAATCAGTGTGTTTAGAATGTACATTTCACTGTTAAAGAAGTTGGTATTCAGAGGACTTACATTATCCAATAATCTACACACATGGAGCCCAAACCCAGCTAATCTTCTTAAAATGCATAGACTGACTGCACAGCGCCATTGCGTGGTTTTGGAAGGTGAGAGAAAATATTTCGGTATGGCTACATTCTGCCGGCCTTTGGCATGGTATTTAAGTTTCTATTATTTTAATGATTTCTCAATATTTCGAATCTCTATACATTGAAAGTTTAAAACATATTAATGATTTTTCCAAACTTTTTAAATATTCTTTGGAGTCCTTTGAATAATACCAACTCAGATGCAAAAAAGAAACATCTCGGCCGGGCGTGGTGGCTCACGCCTGTAATCCCAGCACTTTGGGAGGCCGAGGAGGTTCGACACAAGGTCAGGAGTTCGAGAACAGCCTGGTCAAGATGATGAAACCCCGCCTCTACTGAAAATACAAACATTAGCTGGGCGCGGTGGCATGCGGCTGTGGTCCCAGCTACTCGGGAGGCTCAGGCAGGAGACTCGCTTGAACCCGGGAGGCGGAGGTTGCGGTGAGCCCAGATTGCACCACAGCACTCCAGCCTGGGCGACAGAGTGAGACGACGGCTCAAAAAAATAATAATAAAAGAAACATCTCTTCATAAGTTTTTAGAAGTGGCTGTACTAAACACTAAAAGGATACTTAACTCGATGTGCGAGAAATTTCTTTGCCATTTAGTAAATGCCCAACTTCCTGTTTTATGAACCTCCTCTGGCCTGAAAGAATGGAGGAGGTAAATTGCAACTGGCAATTCTGTAAAGAGATCATTTTCTTCCATGGGTAATATGAAAAATTAAAGTATAATTATTGTTTATTAAAAGTCAACACGGATTTTAACAAGTACATAAATAGAAACTCTTGCCTTTAAAAAAAGGCACTTATAAATGAGTTTTAGTGAATTTTTCCTAGCACAAATGTACCATTTCATCAATTTCCTGCAGACTTTGAGCTTTCATAGAATATTTTGTGTGAATATATAATGTAATTATTACATTTTATTGAAATAACATATACTTTTTTTTTCAAATTTCAACATACCTGAATTTATTAAGAATCTAATGAAGTCCCTGGTGTATCAAATTTAATTGGGAGTATTTTCATCTTTCTCGTAAGTCACTAAAATAATAATGTAAGTTACCGTTGATGGCAACTTAGGTTATTACAATTAGCAATGAAAGTTATTACCTAAATTTATTAGCGTATAAATTAATAATTCTAAGATCAACATTTTAAGCTTAATGCTACAAATATTAATTTATATGTTAAATAATTTAAGCTATAACCTTCATTGCTAATTGTAATTTTCATTGGATATGATTTAATTTCTGTGGTAGAAGCCCATGAAATATATGTGATTCTAAAATATTTTCAGCATAACTTTTTTTGTTTTTTGCGATGGAGTCTTGTTCTGTCACCCAGGCTAGAGTGCACTGGTGCCATCTCAGCTCACTGAAACTATGCCTCCCAAGTTTAAGCGATTCTCTTGCCTCAGCCTCCTATGTAGCTGGGACCATATCCATCTGCCACTGCTCTGAGCTAATTTTTGTATTTTAAGTAGAGACAGGGTTTCACTATCTTGTCCAGGCTGGTCTTGAACTCCTAATCTCATGATCGATGCCCCCCCACCCCCCTCAGCCCCCAAAGTGCTGGGATTACAGGCATGTACCACTGTGCCTGGTCTCAGCATAAATTTTATATCCTGTCATGTTTTGACAGCTTATACATTCTTTTTTTAAAAATTTCAAACTATGTTTATACACAAATCATTTGAAAGATACAAGATAAATCTCTTCAAAAGTGCATATACATGAGTACAAAAATGCTCTGTTTCTATCAAATATGCTTATTATTTCCAATAGTTGGCTCTTGTTTTTGTAGGTACTCAAAAAGTATTTGACAGAAAATTCAGAATGACACTTACATATAGCAATAATTATTTCTATATTTGTTCAGGATATTTTCTGCCTGGTAATTATTTATGTATCTATAGCAATTTATTCTATTGATATATAGTTTACATGATGAGACATTTCATATTTCATAATATATAGAATCCAAGTTGCATTTTTTCATATTTGTATGTTTATAAAAATATCCTGTACATGTCAATCAGTATAACCTAGTTTGAACAGGAATATTATTGTAGGATTACATTTGGTTATCTGTCTTTTCCTAAGCATGAAAATCCCTTGATATTATATCTTTTAACCGAGCACTTTAAAAATGAGGAGCAAATAGACAAGGGTTCTGAAGTTTGCATCTATTGATACAGAACGTAAGCTATTAATATTACATACATTCAAACTAATCACAATTTATGGAATAAACTGTAAGTGAAGCCATGTAGAATGACATTTCATGCTTTTGATTTCTTGTGATTTGAAAGGGAGATGCTTTTCTCTGAGAGATTACAGAGGATTTGTTATCAACTTTCCATTCCTCAAGTTTAAGTTGCAAGTTGTTTTTTAAGTGACAAAGAGAAGGAGGCTGAATGTTGAACAAATAATTTTTCATACCAAATAATCCAAAGCTAAAGTGAACCAGGGATTTGAAGCAATTATGTAGGTAATTGAATTTTAAATCAGCAGCTCATTTTGATAGAAAATCCTATTATTGAACCCATAAAGAGCGTATATTGAATAATGTATATACTTTTAGTTTCTTAAATAAATGATGCACAAAACGTTTTAGGCATTACTTTGCCTGTCCTCCAGAAGCTTAGTATTTTCTCTGAAAATGTATTGTTATGCCTAGACACAATACATTTGAGATAAATGGAGTGAATGATGATTCATTTTAAACAATGAACATTTTTCACTTGATAATTCTGTAAGTCATGGTTCAAGGCATTCTTTAGGGGGAATGTCCAGCTAAGAGGCTACCACAAAGCTGTAACCAGGGGATACGGTGGGGTTATGCCATCTTAGTTTGGCTGAAGAAAGATCTACTTTCAACCTCACTCACATGGCTGTTGGAAGTCCAGAGATACTATCAGTTCCTTTCCACATTAAGAGTCTCCATGAGCAGCTTACACAAGGTAGCTGGTCTCCCTCAGTTTTTTAGTATCTGCACTGATGAAGCTAGCACTGTTTTCCCTCAGAAGGAGCAAGGGAGTGAGAGAGACAGACAGTGAGGGAGAGGAAGACAAAAGCCAGCCTTTCGTGGCCTAATCTCAGAAGTGACATCTGTTATTTTGACATATTTTGATCTTTAGAAACAATATCCTAGCTCTAGACCACACTCAAAAAATGAGGGGATTACAACAATCTTGAAATCCTCAGAGACTAGAATCACTGGGGATGATCTCAGAGGCTGCCTGTCTCCACGCACGCCACCCATTTCTGATAAAATGTGCTTGTTCGCATCTAAACCTAGAATGCTTTTCTCTTCTCTCCTTTCTGTGACTATGTCATTGCCCCTTTAATAATCACATTTTGGTTTTCTCTTCATCACATCTTTTTTCATGTTCTGAACATTTTCTAACCACACTTTCTCACTCATCTTAATTGGGAGTTAGTAGGTACATTCCTTTGTTTGTTGAAGTTGATGCTCTTGGCCTTATGAGAAGCATCGTGTTATGAAACCCTATGGCTGTGTAGTGGTTGGATTTAAAATGAATTAAGGAAATTGTTCAGTAAAATTTGCCTATGACATTATATTATTCCCCAAACTCACACAAAATCAATATTTGCTGAGATTTAAAAGAAAGGTGATAATTTTAAGCAGGACGTGTATAGAGATGATAGAGAAAAAGGAGTGATAGAAGATATTAAAGCAAATTAATGTACATCAAATCTGAATCACGGAATGCAATAAGAGAACATGTCCTCCTATGTGCTACTGTCCTCAACTTGTAGAATGTAGTGATTACAATTTCTTACCGAGTTTCTGTAAGTTTTAATTTCCCCTGATGAACTGGGACTTATTGTTCTCATAAAGTTTTCTTAATAAATGCAATGAAATTGGTAACTGAGCCAATTAATTAGTGAAGTACATATAAAATCCCTAGTGTTCATTTAATTTGATCTTTAGAAAAGAATAAAAATTCAGATATGTAAAGAGGTATCATGTGTAGCAACTATTTTTTAGTTCAAAATTTTATTTTTTGAAAAGGAATGTGCATATTTCATTGTGCTTTGTAAATAGTACAGATAAATTCTATTCTATTTGCAACATATGTTAAACAAATAGAATTCCTTAGTACAGATGCAAGCCAGGAAGCTAATAATTATCTTTGGAAAATTAATAGCTATATAAATTTATATCCTTCTATTTTCTCCTTCCATACTATTTTCTTTAAGGAAAATAATTCAAAGTTTCATTCTTTATTACACATTCATTTATTCATATATCATTAGAAAAACCATAGCTTATTTTTGAGTCAACAGTAAGAAACTCACTTCTATAACAAATATATATTGCTTATATTAATCGTATGATATATTAAATAAAAATAACTGTAGGAAATATTTAGCATTTATTTTATGTCCAAAAAAGTAAAAGTTTTACTAGTATTAATATTTAGTCTTCAGTACAATGCTTTGAAAAATATCTGCTGTAATACACACTTTTATATGAAAAAAATTGAGACTCCAATAAGTTATGTAATTTACTCAAAGCTGGGATTCCGAACCTATCAACGTTGGCTCTAATTAGACGGTGGCTTGACTGCAGTCATAGTGGCCAATGTAAGCCAACAGTTCTGATTATAAACACCATTAGAGAAGAGGCTTCACTATATATACAAATAGTTGTCAAATATATAAAAAATGAATAAATGAATGTATTAATATACTATCTGACTAGCTGGGGTACAAATTATCACTGAATTCAGAACCCTGATAAGCAATGATGATCCAATTTGTTCAAATACCAGTAATCAGATACATTGTTTTGTTAACTTCTGGAGGTGTTTATTCTAAGCAAGTTCAAAGCCTCTGATTTTGTGAAGGCTTCCACATGTAGGGTCACCAACCTCATTTTAAAGAAGAGCTGCCTCTGAATAGAGTAATAAAATGAAGCAGTTTGTGTGTGTGTATGCGTGTGTGTGTGTGTGTGTGTGTGTGTGTTTTAACCACACAAACCTCAATCCGACTGTGTTGTCACAATGTCTCATAAACTCAATTGTTCAGATGAAACAAAATTTTCCATGTAAAATGATATATTTATTGACAACTTATAATAAATCACTCATAGAAAAAAGACATCACATTGTCTAGAAAGAAGCATAGCGATTAGGGCCCTGTCGAATCAACTTTATGGTGTACTAAATGGTGCAATTAGGATACATAAAATTTAATTTTCAAGATATGAAGTAGTTCTTTACTGGAAAATTCTAATGCTTCTTCCTCAACATTTAAACAAAAGTCTTTTAGAATTCAATTATTTGACAAACACAGCACTTGTCTTTCTCTTTTACTCAACAGTGGGTTTCTGCATGTCTTGTTGACATTAAAATAAAGACATCTATTCTATGAACCCATTTTTTAAAAATTGTTCTTAGATGTTCACAAGATCTCATCTTTCCTTAGCCATCACAAAGGGAGCTTACTGATCACCTGGCATGTGCTAAGTCCCTTGAGCCATATCAGGTGAGATACCAAGAGGTGGAAAAGTAGGAAGGAACCCTCAAAAGTCTTAAAAGTGAATATATCGAGATATCTGTATGAATGTATATATAGATATCTCTGTAAGATTTAAAATAGTAACATAAAATGATAAAAATTAAGATTTATGTGAAATGGGAAAAATTGGAAAGGCTTGCGGGGGAGATGGGAAGTATGGTTTTTATCTTGCTACTTAAGGCACCAGACTGACATGGAGCAAGAGAAAAGGTAAAACTCTAAGATTTAATTTACTATAGGGTTGATGTTTGACAACAGAGAGATAAGATGGGTATATTTACATGGGCCTTAGAAAGGTCCAAATTTGACCTAGGTGGTCAAGACTTTTTAAGATTAAAGACTCTTTTAAGATTAAAGCAGCATTTTAGGAGATTCCTCTGGAAATATAAACGATAGAAGTATAAATGATGGATTATAGGCAGCAGATTTAAGAGATATGGAAGCTAGCCAGAAAGGGAGGTGTTTTGGCTTTTTAAGGCTAAAGTAATGAGTGTCTGAAGTTCCAGAAATCACAGTGGTATAAATAAAGAAGAAATGTGATTACATTTTCAAGTAGGAAGTCTTGATATGACAAAAAAGTATTAAAATATAGGGTATATATGGGATATATGAGCTATTTTCTGCAAGATTCATAGGACTTTGTAAATTAGTTGTCTGACTTCATTTTTAACTGGATAGCTAGACGAAAGAATGATAGCTCATTTTTTCCTGTGTTCATGTCTGTCTTTGTGCTGTGATGCTAGACTTTAAGGAACAGATCTATCTACAAAAAGCTGTAAAAGCCTTTCATGGATAACTCATAATTTTCAACAATGAATTTTTAATTAGTCTAAAATCTGCTCTCCTTATGTGATACATTTTCCTGATAAACTCATTCTAGTTCACATTATTCCCACATTTTCTTCAACTGCTAGTATCTTCACTCCTCACCGTCTATCCATTGCTGCTTTCCAGACAAGAAAACCAGCAAAGGCTAGAGGGTCTCAGTCTTTCTACCTTAGGTTTATACAGTCTTTCCTCACTCCAATGTGATCTCTAACTGCCGTGAAGTATCTTTCTGCATTACAGATTTGATCATATTGGGCCCTAGTTTACAAAATTTATCCCTTTATTGTCCACAATATAACTCCTAATTCCCTAGTGACATAAAGGATCTTTTAATATTTCATGCATTCAACAAATGTATGAACCAAACACCTGAAACCTGCCAAACGCTACCTAGGAGGGCTCAAGGAGAGCCAATGTTGTTGTGCTGACATGGTCTCACCCTGTGGAAATTAAAGTCCATTTGTGGGGAGACTGACATCAATCAAATAACTATGACAAAATATAAAGAGACAGTTGCCAAAGTGTGGCCAAGTGGTTTGAAGAATGTATAATAGGGATTTTACCCAGGCTGGGAAGTCAGAGAAGACTTCCTAAGGAAGCAGTTTCTGAACTAAAATCTGGAGGATATGTTGGTGAAAGAAGAGAAGAGTGGTTATCATAAAGCAGGGGTCCTAGGAGAAGGAAGAACTTTTGCAAAGTCCTGTTGCATGTGTAAGTACATTGTGTAAGATGGTCTTTAAAAAGCTCAGTTAGTGTGGACCAGAGATAGTGTTGGGCAGAATGCTGAAAGACAATGCTCAAGAGAAGCAATAGAAAATGTAGAGCTTTGTTGAACAGCGTAGACTACCGCCTATGTCCTAAAACATAGAGAAACTAATGAGAAGCTTTATATAGGAGGGTGACATGACCAGAATGCATTTAGCAAAGCAAAACTGGTGGAGTGGCAGGAGGTAATAAAATCGAGCTGGGCAGACCAGACAGGCCAATGAATGCTTGTTATCACAGTTGTGATGATAGTGGCAGTACTGAAGATCTAAGAAAAGAGAATTGACTTCTAATGATGGAGATCTGGAAAATGTCCATACTTCACTACAGTGTGAATGAAGGAAAGATATGAATAAATAATAGAAATAAGTCTAAAAAACGAGGAGTCAGAAAGAAGATTAGAAAGAATCTTGGTGATAGAGTCTGTGGCAGAAAGCAATCTATTATTGTGAGGGGAACTTTAGAATCCTCATCCATTAGAACTACTGTGCTTGCTACCGAGGAATTACAGTTGTCTCAGCAGCATTCACATATAGCTTAAGAAGTGTTGTGATCCCATTATTCCAGGAAGCACCATATTACAGTTTTTCCCAGTTCAATTTGAGGACTACCTGCATTAGAATCAACAAATATTTTTAAAAATCTTGAGGTCGGGCGTTGTGGCTCACGCCTGTAATCCCAGCACTTTGGGAGACTGAGGCGGGTGGATCATGAGATCAGAAGATCGAGATCATCCTGGCCATGATGGTGAAACCTCATCTCTATTAAAAATACAAAAACTAGCCGGGCATGGTGGCAGTCACCTGTAGTCCCAGCTATTCAGGATAATTGCTTGAACCTGGGAGGCAGAGGTGAGCCGAGATCATGCCACTGCGCTCCAGCCTGGTGACAGAGTGAGACTGGATCTCAAAAAAAAATCTTCAAACAGAAGTAGTCCTAGATTCTGTACTTTTGTTTATAAGAAAATGAACCCCGGGCTCAAGCAATCCTCTTGCCTTAGCCACTCCGGAGGCTACAGGTGCATGCTATTGTGCCTGGCTCTGCATTATTAACAAATCCAATTAGTGGTCCTGATGAAATCTAAACTTTGAGAAGGAGTTGAAAATCTATTGAAACACGGATTTAGTGGCAAAGGTACTCAAAGCCTTGCACATATACAAGTGTTCACGCCCAAAACATGTCAGGGAGCAACATGGTGTACTGAGAAAGCATTACTTTTACAGTAAAACTTGGAATTTAAATTGTAGTTGAATTGCTTGGCTGAGTGATGTTGTATAAGTTATTTAATTTCTGTAGATTCCAGTTAAAAAAAATTATGCATTGGCTTATTCGAGTCTCCTGCCTCTCATTAGTGAAAATTGTGTTTTCTCTCTTTCTGGGTCATGTATATGATATCTCTAAGCAGTTTTAGGGGATGCCAGAAGCCCTCTTGAGTCTCATCAGGTAAGACCTGGATACTGTGAAGCCTGTGTCTCCCACATAAGCTATGTCTTCACCTGTGAGACACTGAGGCTGCCAGTGCCATTAGCTGTGGCAACTGCTGTGGTGGTCTTTTGCACTCTCAGTGAGCAAAAGGCCAGCCCATAATCTGCGGAGTGCTTATACTAGATTTGGTACATAAAGCATCATGAGCAAGGGGATTCTCTTTCCCATTTATTTTAAGTTTTGCAAATGGTTGATTCTTACTCAGGAGTTCTTAGCTATTTCATAATAAAAAGAGGTAATACATTTTGACAATATATTTAAACCACGAGAAACAGCTAGACACACACACACACACACACACACACACACACACAATTTTGTAATTGTTTCAAAAAGCATCAGTAAAGCCACAAGTATCTAGTTATAAAAATGGAGCTTGAAGTCTGCAACAAAGTAGGCTATAAATTTGCATACATGTGTTAAAAAAACAGAGTGAAAAGTATGTGCCTAAAACTTCAAAGTTTATAGAAAGTCAGTTTCTTTTATGCTTGCAATAATATACTTGGATTTTTTTTAAAGTATGTAAAACAAAAATCCTAAGTATCATTTCATCACCTAAAATAATGCTTTATTTAATAATTGATAAAATGCAATGGGTAATAAAATATTGTCTGTGTATAATGAAACAGTTGTCATTTTAAACAGAGCTATTGTAATATTTGAGATACAGTGAAGAATACAGTTAATATATTTTTGTTTACAAAATTAATCAAATAATTTACTCAACTCATCTTGAACACTATTCTTTCCTGGATAAAAATTCAATCTGAATCTGATAATTATGCACATAGAAAATCTTTATGCTGGGTTACAGTGTCCCCAGCAGGTGGTTTACTTAGTATTAATGATCTACAGTTCTTGAATATTCAGATTGGTAAATGTGCTGGAGAGTTTTAATTGCCAAACTCTTTTCTACCTCCAGCTTGTCTGATGACAACTTGCCTTCATTTTAAACATGTTGTTATTGATCACAATTCAAATGAGTGTCAAAAATATGAGATGGCTTCATGCATTGACTGTACATGGTTTTATTTGTGTTAAGAAAAATAAAAATAAATTATAGGTTTCTGGTAGCTTGTAGAATATTTTCAGATCTTAAAGAGGCAGTGACTACTGGCTTCTTGGATCTCTTCCATTATAGTTTGTTATGAGTTATATCTTGAAGTATAATCAAAGCCTATCTTGTAATTTATAAGATGATACTATTTTAAAATTATGACTCATCAGGAGAGTAGTTAAATTTTAATAATATTTCCCAAAGCTAAGAGTACATGGAAAAGTTATAAAAAGGCTTATGGGTTTTAAATAGTTGATTGATTTATTGTAAAAAAAAAAAGGTAAAATAAAGCAAGTATCTTGATTTCTATTTTGAAGTACATGAAAGCTTGTTTAGGATGATGATGGACAGGAGAATATACAGAAAAACTCATTGTGTGAAAGAAAACAGCACTGTTCTTAGAAAACATTGCATCTGGGAAAAGTCATTTAAACATCTCTACATTTTTGTTCACTAATCTCTACATTGCAGCTAAAATTTGCCATCCTAACTGTATCACAAGTTTTTAGGAGAATCAGATTACTCTATTTCCTGCTAAATGGTGAGCATAATGGTGGACAAAGACCATCTTGCTTTAGTTCCCTGGTAGAAAATAGGCATTTCTTTATTGATGAATAAATTACTCAAATTAGAACATAAATGGAAAAGCAAAGTACATATGGTAAAGTATTATTTTGTGAATTTTATTATAGAGGGAAATTTTAATCGGCCCACGGAAAACCTTTGCTATGTTTTAGGACAACCATTATTAGTTACCACTTACAGAGACTCTTAGATACCTAATAACCTGGTAACAATTATTTACTTGTTTTACATTATTGAAGAAGGAAGAACCAAATGTACTGTGCTTCTCTTATACATTGAGCATATATTTATTGAGTTATTGAACAAAATAGACATGAATTTTGCATTCATGGATTTATTTCTAGTTAGAAGTAGAGAAAAAAACACATCCTACATAGTTTTATGATCACAGTTGTGATTAGTGCCATGTGTAATGGAGGCTTAATAGGGTAACCTCACTACATAGTTTGCAAAGTGAACAAAAATGTATTAGAAATATTGCACACTTTAGTTTTTCAACAATCATTTATTTTGTGCATACTTTGTACCACTCTGTCTGACACTAGGGTAGTAAGAGTAAACAAGAGAAATGCACTATCTGAGAAATCCTGTGCCTATGTACTGGCTGAATTTTACAGGTAAAGAAGCAGAAACTTGAAGAAGTTAAGTTGCGTTTCTCAAACCATACAGATAGTTGGTTAATTGAGACTCCAAACTAGATGCTTGACTCTACTGTGCTAGTTCCTCTAGTTCATTTAGACACTAAATTTGGACAAGTGTTATTTAGGGACTCTTCCATTTTGGGGGCTTAATATACCCAATGTAAATCACACAAGTTAGCACAGAATTATCTAACTCTGATGATATATTGTTGAAATGTCCTGATGTTTATTTCTTAACATGATGCTGTTTGTATTTTACTTGTTTTACACGTGCCTCTCAGGAGTACATATATGGTTAAAACTGTAAGCTGCCCAAGGGATGGTTTAGTGTCTGAAGGCCTCTTGCTGCTTGAAACAGGTCATGGATTCATCATCCCTATGAAGTCAGATTGTTTTGCTGATCACAAAGATTTTTCCCATAAATTATTATCACTGCTTACTTCCGTAAATATTTCACTGATACCCAAGCTTGTCATATTTAGATACCCAGTGAAGCTAATAATATGGTTTATTTAACTTGGTTTCTTTTTTATGTTTATCTTTTAAAATATTAGCATAGTGCCTTTAACATAGTTATATTCAATACACATATATGGAAACAAATTGGCCTAATTAACAGAATTTTAATTTTATAATTAGCATTCTCTTCTAGTAGTTAGAGAAGCAATGATATTCTAAAATACTCTAGCATTTCCACATAAACATCTGTAATCTAGTTATCAGTTCACATTTTCAAAATAATTATTTGTATGCAATTTTCAGCAATATTAGAATATTCTTTGGAACAGCCATAGCGGAGATTGGTTTCTATTTCTTTGATTATATTACTTGCATGCTCATGTGGTCCTGTATCTTATCTGTTGCTGTTTACAACCCAGCTTACCTTTCTTATGTTGGGTTCACCACGATGTTAATAGCATGTTTTTTTTTTTTTTGACTACAACAACCCTCTTCAATAAATATTATATACTGATTCAGGCAGAAATCACAGAAGCAGTATCCCTTGGCTAACTTTATATGATAAACTACATTCAGGAATAGTCACCTATCTTCAGAGGCGATAGTGTAGTTTCATTTTGTTTAAAAATAATTAGTATAGGATGTACATTTTAATTTTAAATAGTTATTTTATCAAATGTACATACATATATTTAGCTAACAATATGAGGCATTCATCATTTCTATAATTTGTGAACAATATAATTGGCATTGTTCTCCTTTCTACATTCATTAAATTGTAATCGTTTTGTTTCTAGTTTTTTACAATTAACAACTTACCTTAAAAATGTGTATTTTCATATTGAAGGACTTAGAATACTAAATAATCACAGTAAGTTCTACCGTAAATGTACTGAGTCTCATTGTTCTGGACTGCACTGAAGCAAGTTCACATATTTCTTCACATGTGAATTAAATGCTGTCCTCACTCTTCTCTAATTGCTGTGTGCTTATTTTTCCTCCACTGTAGGAAGACAGCTATTTATAAATTTAACTTCTATTAAATTTTCCATCAACTGATCTTTACTGATCCATTACAATACATTGTCCTTTATGATTTATGATTCATGTTTTCTTATATTTATTACCACCAAATTACATTTGTTTTACTTTATGACATTTTAAATATGCACTGTAGTGTGCATAAAATATCGTATGATGTACATGAGTAATTGGTGAAAATTTTATATTCATTTTAATATGTCTGAGATATTATTTTGTGAATTTCTCACAATGGAATCTCAGTGTGGGATTGAGAAGGAGCAGAGAATATCTTCTGATATAATTTTCCATGTGTGTGTGCATGCATGTGTGTGTGTGTGTGTGTGTGTGTGTGTGTGTGTGTGTGTGTGTGTGTGAGAAAGAGAGAGAGAGAGCGAGAGAAGCCCAATGAGGCAGAGGAACAAGGAATAGACAAAAACTGACAAAAACAGAGAAAACAATTTTCATTAGTAATTTCAAAAGTTTTTGCTTTTGTTGTTTTTTAGTTGAACTTACAAAGTTTACAACCTTTTGAATATAACTTTTCTTCACATGTTCATCTCACAGCCTAGAATTATACATGTTTATGGAAAATGTTTCTTGAATACAGGTGAATTGAATTTATAAATCTCTAGCATATGTAATGGAAGAATTGAACCATAAGGTGTTTTCTGATTAACATAGTAATGCACAGATTTAATGGTTTGGATAAAATAAGGAATTTCATAAAATTTCTAACTTCAAGCCTATAATAGTCAAGTGGGGAAAACAATCCTGGAGTCAAATAGTTATAATTAATCTTAAGAAGTCCAAGTTAAAGGTGTACACATATTGAAATTTTAGAGAAAGTTGTAACTAATTCTGAAAGAATCAGTGAAATTGCACCAAAGCGGTTTTTCAGCTGCTTGTTGAAAAGTTTATTGCCTGTTATCTATCAAACTCATGGGAAGGTTATGCAGGTGATATTGCACAATGCATGTATCAGTGTGTAGCAAACACTAACGGAAAAGGATATAATCCATGTTATGTTTAGAAATATTTATTATTATATCCTAAATACCCTTGCAAAGATTAATTGAAAGCAGTGAAAAGGTCAATGTGAAGTCTTATGTGCTTTGAATTCAGTGAAACGTGGTTTTAAGTTTCTACTTTCTTAGAAATTCAGGTTTCTCATACTTAATATAGAAGTTAATATGGTCGTCCTTACAGGTATATGAAGAAAGATACATAAGGTTATGTGTTTGAAAGGGACAATATTGTTATTAATTTATACACAAAACTGTGTTTTCCCTTGACTTTCCTTGGCCATTAAGGAACTGTTTCTGTATGAACACTTCCACTCATTCAGTGATATCTTGGACAGCTAATATTTACTAGATACTGGTAACCTGGGATGTGAAGCTAACACTTGGAGTTCTCAGTTTGGTGGAGAGATAAAGTTGATTCAGTGAAAAACGTTTAGAAATAGGGACACGATGTATACTTCATTTGGACTGAGTATACGAATACAGTAATCATGGAGGGCTTTCGAGGAGAGATCAGTTAGCAAGTAATTTGGAAACAATGAGATACAATAGTGAAAGTAGCAGAACTGAGGTAATAAGCCAAATATGGGGATTGCTAAAGTCAGGAAATGTGAAACCTGGAAAACTAAAGAGGCAAAGTAAGTGGTATTCTAAACAGGGTAAGTGGTATTCTAGGTCCATTATTTAGTGGATTACACATAAAAATGTTGGCTTTTTACAAACCTATGTTTCAGTGGCAAATATGGA
>PVKP010016634.1:20873-47889 GCA_004027715.1 Plecturocebus donacophilus
TAGGTATTTCTCTTTATACTATCCCTCCCCAATTCCCCCACCCCCTGCTCTTCCTCCCCTAGCCCCCCACCCCCTAGGGACCCAGTGTGTGATGTTCCCTTCTCTGTGCCCTTGTGTTCTCATTGTTCAACACCCACTTATGCATGAGAACATGCAGTGTTTGGTTTTCTGTTCTTGTGTCAGTTTGCTGAGGATGATGGTTTCTAGCTTCATCCATGTCCCTGAAAAGGACATGAACTCAACCTTTTTTATGGCTGCATAGTATTCCATGTTGTATATGTGCCACATTTTCTTTATCCAGTCTATCACTGATGGGCATTTGGGTTGGTTTCAAGTCTTTGCTATTGTGAACAGTGCTGCAGTAAACATATGTGTGCACATGTCTTTATAACAGAATGATTTATAATCCTTTGGGTATATACCCAGTAATGAGATTGCTGGGTCAGATGGTATTTCTATTTCTAGATCCTTAAGGAATTGCCACACTGTCTTCCACAATGGTTGAATTAATTTACACTTCCACCAAAAGTGTAAAAGCGTTCTGATTTCTCCACAGCCTCTCCAGCATCTGTTGTCTCCTGATTTTTTAATGATCTCCATTCTAAGTGGCATGAGATGGTATCTCAATGTGGTTTTGATTTGCATTTCTCTAATGACCAGTGATGATTTTTTCATATGTTTGTTGGTTGCATAAATGTCTTCTTTTGAAAAGTTCCCTTTGAAAACTGGCACAAGACAAGGTAGCCCTCTATCACCACTCCTATTCAACATGGTATTGGAAGTTCTAATTAGGGCCGTCAGGCAAGAGAAAGAAAAAAGGGTGTTCAAATACGAAGAGAGAAGGTCAAATTGTCCCTGTTTGCAGATGACGTGATTGTTTATTTAGACAACCTCATCATTTCACTCTCTTAATACCAATAAGTGCACTCTTACTTTGCATGTGCATAATTCAATACAGCTTTTCTTATCAGTATCCCTGTGATAAGTAATACATGTTTATTCATATTAAATATTGTAAACATCATCTTATTCTTCTATACTACAGAGGGTTTTAAAAAGGATTTTTCAATGATTGCTTTTGCGAGTGATTTAATCAAAATTCTGCATTTTTCTATCATGGTACTTTAATACTACATGTGTTGAACTACAGGCATATCTTGGAGATACTGCAGATTTGTTGCAGATCACCATAATAAAGAATATATCACAAACAAAGCATGTCAAACAAATTTGTTGCTTTCCCAGTGCACATAAATGTTATGCTTATACTATACTGTACTCTCAAGTATGCAATAGCATTATATCTGAAAGAACAAGATACATACCTTAATTAGAAATACTTTATGACTATAAATGCTAATGGTCATGTGATCCTTTAGCAAGTTACAACATTTTGGCTGGTAGAAAGTCTGGCTGATGGTAGCTGACTGATTAGGATGGCAGTTGCTGAAGGTTGGAGTAGCAGTGGCAATTTCTTAAAATAATACAACAGTGAAGTTTGCCACATTGACTGACTCCTCCTTCCATTAATGATTTCTCTGTAGCGTGTGATGATGCTTAGTAGCATGTTACCCACAGTAGAACTTCTTTCAAAATTGGAATCAATCCTTTCAAACCCTACCACTGCTTTGTTAACTAAGTTTACAAAATATTCTAAAATTTTGTTGTCATTTCAACAATGTTCACAACATCTTCACCAGGAAAAGTTTCCATCACCATAAACCACGTTCTTTCCTCATCTATAGAAAGAAACTCCTCAGGCAGGGAGTGTTGGCTCATGGTTGTAATCCCGGAACTTTGGGAGGACTGAGGTGGCCAGATCATGAGGTCAAGAGATTGAGACCATCCTGTCCAACATGGTGAAACCCCATCTCTACTAAAAATAAAAAATAAATAAATAAATTAGCTGGGCTTGGTGGCAGGAGCCTGAAGTCCCAGCTACTCTGGAGACTGAAGCAAGAGAATCACTTGAACCCAGGAGGTTGCAGTGAGCCGAGGTCACACCACTGCACTCCAGCCTGGCAACAGAGTGAGACTGTCTGAAAAAAAAAAAAAAAAAAAAGCAACTCCTCATCTGTTCAAGTTTTTTCATGATGAGTTGCAGCAATTCAGTCACATCTTCAGCCTCCATGTCTAATTCTAGTTTTATTGCTATTTCACCACATCTGCAGTTACTTCCTCCACTGAAGTCTTGAGCCCCTCAAAGTCATCCATGAGCTATGGAATAAATTGTTTTCAAACTCCTGTTAATGTTGATTTTTAAACTTTCTCTCATGAATGATGAGTGATCTTAATGGCATTTAGAATGGTGAATCTTTTCCACAAAGTTTACAATTTACCTTGACCAGATTTATCAGAAAAATCACTATTTGTGGAAGCTATAGCTTTATGAAACTTATTTAATAAATAATAGAACTTGAAAGTGGAAATTACTCCTTGATCCATCGGCTGCAGAGTGGCTGTTGTATTAGCAGGCATGAAAACAAAATTGATCTTTCTGCACATCTCCATCAGAGGTCTTAGATGACTAGGGGTATTGTTGAGAAGAAATGTTTTTTCCTCTGAGCAACAGGTCTCAACAGTGTGATTAAAATATTCGGTAAATCATGCTGTAAACAGATGTGTTTTCATACGGACTTTGTTGTTTCATTTATAGATCATAGGCAGAGTGGATTTAGTATAATTGTTAAAGGCCCTAGGATTGTGGAATGATAAATGAGAATTGACTTCCACTTAAAGTAACCAGCTGCATTAGTTCCGAAGAAGCAAGTCAGTCTATCCTTTGGCGCTTTGAAGCCAGACATTGACTTCTCTTTTCTAGCTATGACAATCCTAAGTGGCACCTCCATCCAATCTAAGGCAGTTTTGTCTACATGGAGAATCTGTTGTTTTGTGTAGCCACTGTCATCAGTGATTTTAGCTAAATCTTCTATATAACTTGCTGCAGCTTCTACATCAGCAGTTGCTTCTTTACCTTGCATTTTTATATTTTGGAGACAGCTTTCTTTCTTAAACCTCATAAATCAATCTCTGCTAGCTTTGAACTTTTCTTCTGCAATTCCTTACATTGTTCACCTTCTTAGAACTGAAGGGAGTTAGGGCCTTGTTCTGGAACTGGCTTTTGCTAATGGTATGTTGTGGCTGGTTTGAGCTTCTATGCAGACCGCCTAAGCTGTTTCTCTTTCTTAACGTTTGTGTGTTCACTGGAGTAACCCATAATTTCCTGCAAGAACCTTTTCTTTGCGTTCTCAACTTCAGTAGCTGGTACAAGAGCCCCAGCTTTCAGCATGTCTCAGCTTTTGACATGCCTTCTTCACTCAGCTGAATCATTTCTAGCTTTCCACTTACAATGAAAGGTGTACAAATCTTCTTTCATTTGAACATTAAGAGGATATTGTAGGGTGGTTAACTGACCTAACTTTAATATTATCGTGTGCAGAGATAAGGGAAGCTAAAGGGAGGAGAGAGGGAGAGAGAGAGAGAGAGAGAGAGAGAGAGAGAGCGAGAGAGAGAGAGAGAAAGTGTCAAGGGAAGGGTGTTCGGTGGAGCATGAGAACACACACAGCGTTTATTGATTAAAGTTTGCCATCTTATATGGGTGTGGTTGTAGTGCCCTAAAACAGTTACAGTAATAACATCGAAGATCATTTATTATCATCAAAGATATAACAATGAAAACATTTGAAACACTGTGAGAACTACCAAAATGGGACAAAGAGATATGAAGTGAGTGCATGCTTTTGAAAAAACATAGGTCTATAGACTTGCCCAACTTAGGGTTGCCGCAAACCTCCAATTTGTAAAAAAAACCAGGAAATATCTGCAAATCACAATAAAGCAAAGTCCAGTAAACATGCCTCAATTGACCATATTTCTTACCAGCTCTACCTAAGTAAAATAGGTTTCATAACATACTAGATTGTATTTAATAATTTCAACTCTTAAAGTAATTTCAATCCTCCTACGTAATATGAGGTTATCAATGAAAATACCTTTATTGCCTATTTAAAACATATTTCTTCCTATTTTCATTTAATAGTGGACTATGAATGATGAAAGAAAAATCCTTATAAAATTAAAAATATCTGTAAGAAGTTTTGATACTCTCATTGCAGTAAGATTTTGAAACAACTTGAAATAAAAAGTGATTGCTTCACTAGAGCTGAAATGAACAAAAGCTTTGCCTTGCATAGCTAGATCATTGTCTGGTTAACAACAACTTAAGCAAACCCTCAGAATTTAGTTTTTTTCATCATTTTTAAAAATTTATAAAATTATGACCTTTTAAATAAGGCTTTTGACACTCAGTGTAAATAGGATGCACAGATATTTTAAAGAAATCAGTTTAAATTAATTTGTTGAATTTTTAGTAATCTATTTTGATTTAATTTTATTGATTGAAAACCAACTTATTGTAGGAATAAAATTCCTATTTAACTATTTGTTAGTTAATAATTTGTACCTTGCCGCTCTGCTCTTCAGAGTTTACACTCCAAAAGTATGGACCTACTTTAAATCATTTCTTCCTGTAATTTTGCCAGTGACCTATTTAAAACTTTTTAAGTTCCATCTCCTCTAAGAAGATCACCCTTACAACCACAGAGAGATTAGTTCTTCGTTCCTCACTATTACTTAGGCACATTATATCTCTTCAAAAATTGTATTAATGACACTATAATATTTTTAAAACTCCATGCTCTGCCTCAAACTAAAACATGAAAAAAAATTTCCATCTACCACAATGCTGAAACAAATTCATGGTACTAAATTTAACTGATATTACACTAGTTAAATACCTGTGCTCTACATTTTGCTAGAAGCTTTGACTAAATCTAAGCATATAAAATCTTATCCTGTTATTTTAGCAGCAAAATAAAAATAGGAAATACAATGAAATAATTTGTACTAAGACTTGTCTCTTTGGCTAGAATGTTATAGGGACATTTAACTCAGAAATAGGACAAGTTTAAAGCAAATGCAGAAAAGAACTTACGAAAATAAAATGAAACTTTTCCCTAAATGAATTTATCACTAAGAAAATGAGTGGTTTTACAGATAACATAAACATATCCCTTTGAAAACTATTTGACTCTTTTGTTGTTGTTTTGAGACAGGCTCTTGCTCTGTCTCCCGGGCTGGAGTGCGGTAATGTGATCACAGCTCACTGCAGCCTCTGCCTGCTGGGCCCAAGCAATCCTCTTGCCTCAGCCTCCTAAGGAGCACCATGCCTACTTAATTAAAAAAAAAAAAAAAAAAAGGTAGAGACAAGGTCTCACTAAGTTGCTCAGGCTGATGTCAAACTCCTGAGCTGAAGCAGTCCTGCTACTTCTGCCTCCCAAAGTTCTGGGATTCCAAATTTGAGCCACCCTACCAGCCTAAAAGTGATTTTAAACATACTGCTTGAAAATCTGTTTAAATTACAGATATCTTTATATTTTGAGGCATGATTCCTATCCAGAACTATACATAAACATTAATACAAATGTTATAAGTTTATATAATTCTGTCAGATATTTTTCCGGAAGTTATATATATATATAGAAAATTACATTGAATTTTTTCATTGAGATACATACAGAGGTATTAAATTATATAAATAAAAGAGATACTAAAATAAAAATATGCCATGATTTTAGAATTATAACTAAAATTATGTTTACAAAGAGAGTAAAAAAAGTAGCTTATGAATGTAGTAGTAATGAAATAGATCATAGATTATAATAAAAATAAGTTGAGACCAATAAAATATTATTTAAAAAGCTTTCCATTTTCCTATTACAATATATTTGTAATGCCCACCATGAAAAAAAAAATATGAAGCTGGACATCATACTACATGAGTGTTTAATTTGGAGCTCAAATTAACATCATATTCTGATGATTGAACCTGGGATATTTTCTTAACATCTTTAGAAACCTCTTTTGTGTCTCTACAATATTTAATCTCCATAATAAATAATTTTCTCTGAGAAATAGCTCAGACTAATTCAAAAATAAAAACCTAAAACAAAAGCAAACAAATGAACATTAACAACTACAACAACAACAAAATATTTCATGAAGAGCAGGAAAAGAAAAGAAAACAAAACAAAACACTACCATTGCCCCAGTACGATATTATCAAAGAAGTCCCAGATTTTAAGTCGGGTTAACTGTTTTTCAGTTCTGGCATTCACCTCTGGCACACATTTGTTTTGCTTTGTTTTATTTGTTACAGATAATGCTACTTAATTTTATTAATCTTACTTTTCTCATTTGTCAAACCAGAAACAGAAATATTTGATCACTGAAGTCAATGACTCTTTTATAAGTGAAATCTTGTCAAATGAAACATTCAAAGCACAGAATTTAGGTCAGTTTATGAGCTGATTTAAGTAATATTTTTCAGACTGTTTTGATAAGATAGCTAAGATTTTCTAAGAAGTTAAGTTTTTCATTGTCGTTTTTCCTGTTTTAAATTTTCAATTTTATTGATGCTTATCTACTTTATATCTACTTGGATAATAAACATAAATAAATTTATATCTTTTTAGATATTATTAATTTACAAACTGTTAAAATCATTAAATATTAAATTGCTAAGGAAGATAAGGACCTTATATTAGTAATATTTTTAATAAACTTCATAATCAATATCAAAAATGATTTAAAATTTGTCATGGTCTTAGCCTCCTCAAGGTAAATAACATTTAAGGCCATAATCTTCCCACATCAAAATAAATAAATAAAATCAAAACACACAGATGGAGGCCACTAGGCAGAATCAGTTACTTTGGAAAAAAATAAATGTGTGTGTGTGTGTGTGTGTCTGTGTGTTCTCATACCAATTCTAATAGTATGTTATTTCAAAATTTACAGTTTATTGATCATGTGTTTAAAATGTACTTTCATGAAACATGTTTTAATGCAAAAGCACAACCTATCTTCAGAATAAGGGTTGACTCTTATTTTCTTTCTGAGGATAACACTTTTTATCTCAATGATATTGATATGATATTGATCTAAACTGTCTGTCCCAAATCTCTTGGAAAACAGATAAATGAAAGGTTAATCACTGAGTGTTCATTTCATCCTCTAAATATTTATTTTTATTTTTAGAGGTATTTCTGCCTTATATTTTGGGTAACTGACATTTTATTTTATTAGAACCACAGTTTATTTAAGTAAAATATTTTATTTTGCATATACATGTACAATCTCTTTATATTATTTTCATGTCTTTCTATTTCACATCAGTTGCCATAGTAAAATCTTTCTTCCAACAAAAACCCCCAAACTTTACTACTATTAGCAGCCATCAATTTTACTGAATTTGAAATTATAAAGTACTCTAAAACATTCTTGATGAAAGTATTTTTATCCACTAGTTTAATGGTAAGACTGAAAAGGAATACTAAGTACTATTTAAAGTAGGTGAAAATGAAATAAAGACATTTAAGTTCAGTTAAGGACGTGAATTACAGAGAGCCTCTTTGAAATAAGAAAACCAATTAGCATACTTTTAATTTGAATCGTTTAATTTGACAAACATTTGGCTTATGTTGTTGTTACAAGATCAACTTGACAGGTTAATAAACTTTATCTCTTGAAAGGACTTCTTTGTTTTTAATCAGGGCATAAGAAAACCCTCCCTTTGGTTTTCTCCTTTGTTTTGTGTATATTTCTATTATAATCACCATCATCATGACCCTCTATTGCAGTTAGATACAGATATAAATCCTCCAGTAGAATATAAATCTCGAGTAAGAGTTAAGGCTGTTTTAATCTTTACCTCCCTGACAAATGTCCAACACATAATTCCTTACATATTATCTATAACACTGTATGATGAAGCAAAGCCATATAGAGACACTAAATGTTAGCATCTCAGAAAAGGAGTTATTTGCCTTGCACCTTTTACTTTATTGATATGGTTGAGTTTTGAGTTTTCTTCTATATATGACCTAAATTTTTCAGGCTCTAGGTTAACTCACAGACCTCACAAAACCCAAATTTAATTTAAGGTTTTAAGGATACTTTGTTATAACATCCTTTTATGTAATGTTACTAGAAACATTTTAATAAAAGTACAATTGTAGGACTATAACAAAGGGATAGCAATACAGGAAGGTGTATGACTTAGTCAGATAAGACTTGCCATAAAGAAAAGTAGAACAGCTTTAATATCCATACAGATGGACCGGAAACCAACAGTGAATTGAAAAATGTAAAGTTTTGCTCACAAGGTGACCTGGGAAAAATGCATTTGCAGGGGGTGAAGATTTTGCTGGTTTAATAATAAATAGGTATACATAAATAATTAGTTTGTGACAGTTTTAATGACAACCCAGCCAGGGGAGAAGAAAAATCTACATATTGAAAGAAAGCAGTTAAAATGTTGACTTGCAGAATGACAGAGGTAAAGGGGATACATTTAAGTGGAGACAGGCAGCTTGTCTAAATATGGCTAATATTAAATACATGTGATTATAGCATTTGAAATTGAAATTAAAAATAATCTCTGATTCACTTATTTTAAAATTGCCAAGTCCCCTCAGCTGCATATTTCACCAGGTGCTGGTGCAGTTGGAACAACAAGCACATCCAATGATTTAAAAATAACATTCACGGGTGTCACCTGATGTCACTCCAGATAAGAAATGATGTTCCCAATCAGAGAGAACACTCTCTAGTATTCATCTTAACACCTTCTAAACCTGTGCTACATATTTATGTCATGAATTTTAAAATAATCTTTTGGATATTGAACATATTAAATAGATTAGGCTTTCTGAAAGTTGTAAACACAGACAAGAAATGGGAGACTTTCATTTTGGAAACTCTCTGTGTACAGAACTCCTTTTACATGATTGAGCTTAAAGAAAATAAATATGCTGTGATTTGTTTTTCCTCTAAAATACCACAAACTGAGTTAAATATTAGGGTAGTATTCATGATTTCTTATTCTTCAAAAAGATATTTAAGATCTACAATTTCAGGCTTCTCAAGTACACAGCTTCCTAAATATATTGGTTCAGATTTGAGGAAGGAGAAACATTTATCAAGGCATTCAGGCAAGCAATGTGCTAAGTGCTTTATGTGCCTTTCCTTTTCCTAGTGAAAGGAGGAGAATATTTTATCTATTTTACAGATAAAGTAACTGAAGTCCTGAAAGGTTAAGTTGATTTCCCAAGATCAGAAAGAAACTCAAATTCTCTAGAAGCCCAAGCCTTTTCTATTTATGTACTTAAATATCTCTGTAAAGGTTATTTCTCAAATTTCTGTGGAAAGAAGTAATAAAATAATTTTAAAATGCATTGATATTACTTCCCATCATTTACCCCTCATTTGACCTCAGAGTCTGTAAATAAAAGGGTCTTGAATCACAAATGCATTCATTACTATTTCTACATGCACAGATTGAGTTTATTAGGCATCTTTACCCAAAAAACACGCATACACAAAAACAAAAACAAAAGAAAACATACACACACACATCGCACATACATCCATAAGAAAAAACACAGGGCCACCTTGAAACATGTTACTGCATGCTATAGTCATTTCCAATTAGTCTAAAAGTGAACTAATGACTTAATTTAAAATAGTACTGTCTCTATATTGTCCAGAGCCTTTGAGAAATTCATAAATAGGCACCTTGTAATGTTATCAAGCAAGTCTGGGTAAAAAAGATAGTTGACAGGATCATAGAAGATAAAATTCAAAAAGCAGAGAGAAGGCAAATGAACATGAAATATCAGTAACACATCATAGATATTTTGATGGTTTAAATACATTTTTAAACCATTTCTTATCTCCAAAAACTGTGGAAATATGGAAGGAAAATAAAAATTTAAAGGAAATATCAGACAGAAAGAATCTAGCACTCATAACAAAGGATGAGTTCATGTCTTTGCAGGGACATAAATGAAGCTGGATACCATTATTTTTCAGCAAACTGACAAGAACAGAAAACCAAAGACTGCATGTTCTCACTTACAAGCAGGTGTTGAACAATGAGAACACATGGACACAGAGAGAGGAGCGTCACACACCGGGGCCTGTTGGGAGGTAGAGGAGTTAGGGGAGGGATAGCAGTGGGTGGGGGGATTGTGGAGGGATAACATTAGGAGAAATACCTAATTGTAGATGACAGGGGGATAGATGTAGCAAAACACCATGGCACGTGTCTACCTGCGTAACAATCCTGTATGATCTGCACATGTACTCCAGAACTTAAAGTAGAATAAAAAAAGAAAGAAAACATCTAGCACTGATAAAATGCTATTTTAGAAATATTCCAAATAAAAATGGAGACTCTGGTGTTATTAAGTCATAAGAAGCACCAATCACTTCATTGTGATTTATTTGGTTTATCAGTTTGGTCTGTTGAGCTTTGTGTACCCAGACTTTGGTCTGTTGGCATTTGAACAATTGCTTCTAGTGTCATTTTCCACCAAATATCAAAAAATAGTTTTATTTTTTCTCATTCACTAATAAAGAAGATAATTAATTGGTTACTAATTAACATGTTAAAGGACAACAGAAACCTTCAGCTACTTCTCCCCAGTTTGACATTGGTTCTTTTTTTAATTAGACTAGCTGTTAATTGAGTTATTTGCTTGAAGCCTATTAATCCACTCAGTTTTGCTCACATGAACACTGACTTTCTTCATATTATGCACAAGTTTTTCATAAGAAATCTTGCCAGACTACTTGCTGAGTCCATATACATCAAGGTGACAAATTACCCTTGACCTGCAAAATTACATTGTCAAAATATCAAATATGCAAATATGACATGATATAATAAAGTGAATCTAAGGATACTCCCTTTGACTATACAAATAGGTATAGAGAATCTAGCTTTCTCATTCAAATGATGGAAAAAAGAAAAAACGGAAATTAGCTACAAGAGAAATATGGAAAACTATGAGGGCCTATTTTAATTCATATGCCATTAAATAGCATCAGAGTTGTTATAAATTGTCTTGCAACTCAAATAATCTTTGCTTTTTTTTTCTCCTACACTGATTTAGATGCTTAAGCTCTTCAGAAAACCATAGAAGTTTGCATCCCTCTTGTGGACATAATCCTAGTAGAGGTACTAGGACCTTTGAGCAAAAGTAGTTTGGTGATAATGCTACCTAATGCTTCTTGAGTCAGCTGTAAAGACAAAAGAGATGATCTTCCGTGTCTGAACTGACATCTGAGTCTCACTCCAGCCCAGGCTGGAGTGTAATGGCCTGACCTTCACTCACTGCAGCCTCCACCTCCTGGGTTCAAGTGCTCCTCCTATCTAAACCCCCCGAGTAACTGGGACTACAGGCATGAACCACCACACCTGGCTATTTTTTGTATTTTTAGTAGAGACGAAGTTTCGCCAGGCTAGTCTCAAACTACTGACCTCAGGTGATCTGCCCACCTCGGTTGCCCAAAGTGCTGGGATTACAGGTGTGAGTCACCATGCCCAGCTTTCAGATATTCTCTTATTGCTCATGAATGTAGTTTTGTTTCCCTTTAGCATTTCATGTAGGACAGTCTGGTGTTAATGAAATTACTCAGCTTTTGATTGCTTGGTAAGATCTGTAGTTCTCTTTCATGTTTGAAGGATATTTTCTCCGGATATACTAGTCTAGTACAAAAGGTTTCTGTTGTTGTTGTTGTTTGTTTCCTTTAGAACTTTAAATATTTCATGCTATTCTCTCCTGGCCTATAAGATTTTCACTAAGAAGTCTGCTTCCAGACATAGTGGAGCTCCCTTGTATGCTATTTCTTTCTTTTCTCTTGTTGTTTTTAGAATCCTTTCTTCATCCTTGACATTTGCGTTTGATTGTTAAATATCTTTAGGTAGTTTTCTTTAGTTGATATCTGCTAAGTGTTCTATAACCTTCTTCTACTCGGATATTTATGTCTTTCTCTTGGTTTGGAAACTTCTCTGTAATTATCCCTTTGAGTAAAGTTTCTACCTGTATCTCTCTCTTCACCTCCTCTTTAAGGCTAATAACTCTTAGATTTGTCCTTTTGAAAATATTTTCTAGACATGCTTCATTCTTTTTTATACTTTTTTTCCTTTGTCACTGCTGGGTATTTTCAAATAGCCTGTCTTCATGTTCACTAATTCTTTCTTCTGCTTGACCATCTGCTGTTAAGTGACTCTGATACATTCTTCAGTATGTCACTTGCATTTTCCACTCCATAACATCTGTTTTATTCTTTGTAATCATTTCAGTATTTGTTAAATTTATCTGATAGGACTCTGAATTCCTTCTCTGTGTTACCTTGCATTTCACTGAGCTTCCTCAAAATAGTTATTTTGAATTCTATATCTGAAAGGTCAAATATCTCTGTCCCTCTGGGATTGGTCACTAGCATGTTACTTAGTTTGTTTGGTGAGGTCAGTTCCACGTATTTGAAGGGACTTGGGCACTGTGATCTAAGTCTTTGGTCTCTACTGTAGCCATATCTACATTAGGGGGTACCCCAGGCCAGGTAATGCTGTGGCTCTTGCAGACTTGTATTGATTCTACCTCCGTGGTCTTGGTGGTAAAATATGGAAGAATTCCTTGGATTACCCGACAGCAACTCTTGTTCTCTTCCCTTACTTTCCCACAAATAACAGGAGTCTTTCTCCCCTTGATGAGTTAGGAGAGGGGTCACACAGGCACCCCTGTGGCCACCACCACTGTTATTGCACTGGATAAGACCTGAACCAGACCAGCACTGGGTTTTGTCCAAAAACTGTGGTGATTACTGCTTGGCTACTGCCTATGTTCACTCAAGGCCCATGGATTCTCTAATGAGCATGTAGCAAATCCAGCCAGGCTTGTGTCTTTCCCTTCAGGGTGGTGAGTCCCTACCCAACCACCTGACCCCCAGTCCTGGCCAGGTTCAGAGCTGCCATTCAGGAGACAGAGCCTGGTATAGGGAACCTTAGGAATCTATTAATACCTGGTACTCTATTCTACTCTGGCTGAGTGGGCAGCCAAGCTACAAGACAATGTCCTTCCCACTTTTCCCTCACTTTTCCTCATGCAGAGCAGTCTCTGCCCATGGCCACCACTGTCCTCAGCCATGGTAAGTACTGCCTGGCTACCACTGATGTTTACTCAAGGTCCAGGGGCTCTTCAGTCAGCTTGGGGCAAATGCTGTCAGTCTTGAGTCTCTTCCTTCAGAATAGTGGGTTCCCATCTTACCCAGGGCAGGTCTACAAATGCCATGCAGGAGTCATGGCCTGGAACTGGAGACACCAGGAGGCTGCTTGGTGCTGTACCCCACTGTGGTTAAGCTGGTACCCATGCTGCAGGACAACATCTCCTTTAATCTTCCTTCTTCTTTCCCTAAGCAGAAGGAGTCTCCCTCCATGGCCACTATAGCTAGGTATGCTTTGGGTCACACCTGAAGCCAGAACCACCCTGGGTGTCACCCAATGCCCACGGGGAGTATTGCCTGGCAACACTGATGTTTATTCCAGGCTCAATGGCTCTTTAATAAGTAGCTGTTGAATCCTGCCACGACTGAGTCCTTTTCTTCAAGACAGTGGGTTCTCTTATGGTCCACAGCATGTCTAGAAATGCCATCTGGGAGTTAGGGTCTGGAACAGGGTCCTCAGGACTGTACCTGGTGGCACTTACTCTGGCTGAGATGTTGTTCAAGTTGCAACACCAAAGGTCCCTCTCTTTTTAAATAAAAAAAAAAAAAACTTTTATTTTAAGTTCAGTTGTATAAGTTCAGGTTTGTTACATAGGTAAATTTGTGTCATGGTAGGTTGAAGTTCTCTTTACTCTCCCCTCTCCTTTCCTCAAGCAGAGGGAAGGTTTTTCTCTGGAAGCTGTGATCTGTGTTTTCTGGGGTTGGGGAGAGATAACACAAGCACTGCCTTCACCACCCAAGTTGGGATCTCACTCTGTCGCATGCACCCCTAGTCCACTAGATTCAAGCCCAGCGCAGCACCAGGAATTGCATTTTTTGAGGCCTCTATGAATTTTCCAGTTTATGTAGGACTCCAGAGGACGGTAGCCCATGTTTGGGGGTCTTTCCAGGACTCAAGTTCCTACAGCTTGAATAGGTGATTCACCTCTGGCTAGGACTGGTTTAAATGCTCTTTCCATGGGTGCTGGCTGAGTTCTGCCCCATGCTACTTTCTGCTGTAATAGGGCAGCACTGAGTTGAAATGCAAAATCTGATATCCCAGTGTCCGCCCTCCCACAAGCACACAGATTCTCTCTCCACACCACGAAGCCGCAGCTAGGGAGTGAGGGTGGGGGAAGGGTGGGACAGATGATTCCATACTGTGTCTCCTTCCCTCTTCAGTGTCTCTTTCCTTTATATGATGGTAAAACCAGGTACCATGTTTCCTCACCTGATTTTTGGCTCTTATGAAGGTGTAGTTTTGTGGATAGTTGTTCAACGTGGTGTTCCTGCAGGGGGTGGGCAATCACTGGAGGTTTCTGTTTGGTCATCTTGCTCAACCTCCTCCTCTATATTATTGTTTTAATGAAAAAAAATTCTTAAAATTATAAAGACTATATTTGTAAATTATTTTTGGAGCAATACCCTATTAAAATTTTTAAAGCAATTTAATTTTACATTACCAAATGAAATTTAAGACACTAACACATGATTTGAGAGCAGTCCAGAAAGGTACTAATTTGTCATAATTGATTATATTCCTTGCCCTTAATTTAAAAATTATAGAACATATGCCCAGAAAGTCAAATATTTTGATATAATAAATCTACTTTTTGAGACTGACAAAAGACTATCAAATATCAGCTCATTGTCACCAATATTTGGTAAAGCATAGTTGCTATGGTTGTTTCAGTCAACATCTAAGTCACAAAAGCTTATTAAGGAAACTTTATGTATGTACTATCCCAAAAAGATTGATTGAGTTTATCTTGCTATAAAGGTCATATTTATGATTATTTGTAGAATTTTAACTATTTTCATTATTGTGTAATGCCCAGCCAATTTTTAATGGGTGATCAACTATAATTAATATATTTTCTTTGTAGAATAGGATAAGAATATAACAAAATGGCACTTAAAATATTGATGTGGTAAATAAAATTAGAATTTTTTTCTCAAAATTTACATTGATATACATATTTTTTCATTATATTATTCCATATTCCTTTGGAAGAAATACGCGTAATTTAATTAAGGCAGAACACATTCTTTCTGATAATAAAATATTATTGTATACTATTAAGATTCACTAACGAACTGGGGGTAAAATTAAATTATATTTTGTCTAAACCATTAAGTGATTGTTCATAAAATCTAAGAATTCTTTTTTAAGAATTCTTAAGAAGTAAAGAAAGTAAACAAAGACCTACACACAAAAATATGTTTATTTACCTATAGATATATCTTCATTTTAGTCTTATAACATTGGCACAAAAATTATAAAAATCATATAATTATAAAATTGTTTTTAAAATAATCATTTACTGATGCTTATTGAGAAAAATAAAAAAATAAGCATAGCCAATTTGATTAAATGATGGATACAATAGAAATTAACATAGAAAAACATCATAAAATGTATCTCACTGTAGATTCATGTGAAACACAGTAAGAACAAAGGATATGAACACTTTAGCATGTAAATGTGTTTTAATCCACACATTATGTTGCATCTAATTAGATCTACAATTTTATTATCATTTGTAATTAAAAGCAGAATTGTTTTAGAAATTATTAATACAAATTCACCTATATTTATGTATTATATATGTGAGAATTTTCTTAGGAATAGAAACAAATATCTCTCTGTATGAAAATATAACAATAGGAACATGATTTGTTAGCAATTATTGAAAACATATTCAAATGGAAAAAATACAGAAATTTGGGGACTCACTTGTGGCCATTTAGTGTTCCATGAACATAATACTTCCAAATTATAGCAGACTCATTCTCAATTTTCTTAAACCCCATAAGAAACTGGGTTTAATGACAAATGTTCTTGAAAATTAAAAAGCAATTATTAAAACTTACCAGCAATAGATTGTTATTCCATTTTTAGAAAGCGATTTAAATCAATGATAAGAAGTTGCACTTGCTTCATTTTTACATAATTTTAAAATAATGGTCACCTTTTGTGTTCCCTCAAGCACTTTGTTATATATTTGGATATTAGGCATTTAGCTGTGTATCTATAAATCAAACCTTTAAAAATATTTTAATGAAAACAAAATGCTTTTTGTAATCAATTACTTCTGTCAGGCAGTTGGTCATTTGACAAGCATACATATTTTATTAGTCATATAATAATTAGTTTATGAAATAAAGTAATAGATTATGCAACATACAATGGCTTATTTTTAAAAAATTGTAAAACTAGAAATTTTGTTCTGGCTTGATGTAGATGAGAGGTCACCTGGAAGTGAGTCATATTCCAGACTTAGCCATATTTATCATTGAAACAATATAAAAATATTTTGAAATAAAGAACTCCAACTCCCCGATTGTTTAAATTTTTATAAAAGATTTTGAGGACGCACAAGCAAAGACCAAGCTATAATGATGAAACATTTCTGATGCACCTGGCTCCCCTATCATCAGTCTTGTATTTAAATTATATAATCGAATCCTAACAGCTGAGTGCTCCAGGAAGCCCTTTGAGATGATCAACAGAAACATACTCATATCATAAATGAGGTAGCTGAGAGCATAGGGAGGTAAGGTGTATATAATAAGCTGAATATTTTATATAAAAATTGTGTGCATTTATGCAATGACGGCAATTTTCCAAATAATAGTTATTCTAATTTACTGCTAGTAACACAGGACTATAACCTAGTTACCCTAACTGACTGCCCAAGCAGCCTAATCTGTCTTACCTTTTGGTTGAAATTTACAAAAAACAATGCTTTTAACTTTAAAGCCATGATTGCCTTAAATATCATGAAGACGATTGTGTAAAATGTAATATCATTTTATATAAAACTTGAGGACTTATCTCAACATGAATTTGAAATAGAAGAACATAGAATGCAGAGGAGGTATTATAGGAATGGCTTTGGATTACTGTTGAAAAGACTAATATGATGTAAGGAATACAAAAAGCAATAGTATGGTCCAACACTCCAAATGTAAACAATGCATGAATTTATATAAAATACAAGCATTGTTTCCTAATCAGAGAGCTTTTAAAAATTGACTTAGTTTTTATTTCATTTATTTTTAGTAAAATTTAAGGGATTGAGAGACTCAGCCACTAGTGAATGTAATGCTGTAGGAAATGGACTCCAAAAATACACTGATCATGTCATAACCGAAATCATTCACTTCAAAACTGCTAAATTCAAAACAGAACTGCACTTGATAAGTCACAGTGCTACCAATAGTAATTTTAGGTAACCGTCACTTTAAAAGTACCCATCAACTCTGCCTAAATATACATTATTTTTATATAAAAAGCCTGGCATCTTCTTTCAACATATATTTCAAAGAAAGCTAATACAGTGAGTAAGTCTTAAAAGCAACTACATTTCCCTGTTATGCCACTGTGAAAGAAAATTGTAGTCATTAAACAAAAAAGTGAATAAAATTGGTTATATGCTACATAATGACCTTGATATTGATTTTAAAAAATATTTTTATACCGTGCATGATACCAAAACAACTACTGTTTCACAACCTCACCTCTTTAAAGAAACTATTTTCCATTTGAAAAAAACATTACACTTGGCAGTTAAAGAGAGAGCTTAATGGCCAGGAACATTTTGGTAGCTGGGATTATAATGGAAGTAGAGACAAGATATTATGGTAATACAACTGCATGCAATTTGAGGCACATGAAATCTTAAATTTATTTTAAGCTTCATGGAGTTTTGAATAAGTAAGTATGTATATGAAATTCTATTTTCAGCTTAGAATATTAGGAAACACAGTGGAGACAGATAAAATAAAAAATGTGTATTTTTTTAATTAGTCAACATTTTGATTAATGGGTTTTTAATATGTGCTCTTGTTTTCCATACCTCTGAAATACACTAGAAATCCACCTCTGAAATACACTCCAAATTTGTTAGCTAGGTTTTCCAACAAAATATAGGGTTTTTTTTTGTTGTTAAGATGTTGCCTGTAAGCCTCAGGCAATCTCTAGGTCTTTTTTAGTTCAAGAGATTTCAACTGAGAAATTGCCAATTAGTTCCAATTTTGATGATGATATTCATGATGTGGTCTCTAATGTAATGAATTTTGGGGAAAATTTGGTGACTTTCCTCAGGAGATAGACAAAGACCAATATACTCAGCATTCTATATCACTGTCTAAATGTGACATAGTCTGTCAGTGCTAACATATTTAAATAGAAAGTGAAAAACTCAATTCATTTTTTGTTTGTCTCTGTAATTTCAAATATACAGTCAGGTTCCTGAGTGTGTCTTGGTGTCTGACTGGTTAAACAACTAGGATATATGTTTGTAATCTGGTGATAACAGTTATTGGCCGTATTGACCATACTAAAAGAGTAATAGTCATATTAAATTTAAATCTCCTCAGGTAAAATCATGTCTGGAAAATTGTATTCAGTCATTAGAATTACATTTTAAGGGAGACATTGATACTGGGGCACATCCATAGGACTGTGGCCAGTATGATGGTGGGATAACTTGAATAACACCTTATAAGAAATGATCAGGGTCACTGAGAAGTTCCAACTGAAGAAGAGAATGGTTGGATAGAAAAAAAAAAAAAAAAAGCATGGTTGTTTAAAAATATTACACACATTTTCTTGTGTATGATACTCTAGACTGAGTCTATAAGGCCCAGAAAAGAAGTAAAATCAATGGGTAAATTATTTGGAAATTCAAAAGAGATAGAATTTCCTGAAAATTGTAACAGTCTTAAATTAGAATGTTTTGTCATTGTTAGATGTTTTAAAGAGTGGATGTGGCTGGGCACAGTGGCTCATGCCTGTAATCCCAGCACTCTGGGAGGCCAAGGTGGGTGGATCATGAGGTCCGGAGTTCAAGACCAGCCTAGCCAACATGATGAAACCCCATCTCTTCTAAAAATACAAAAATTGGCCGGGCACGGTGGGGAGCACCTGTAATGCCAGCTACTTGGGAGACTGAGGCAGGAGAATCGCTTGAACCTGGGAGGCGGAGGTCAGTGAGTGAAGATCACTCCAGTGCACTCCAGCCTGGGTGACTGAGCAAGACTCCATCTCAGGGGGCAATTCATGCCCAGAATAAAGAATTCGATGATGAAACCTCTATCTTCACATATAACTCTGGTGTTCTGTGAATTTAAAAACTGAAATATTTCCTTGTGATAAACGATGAAGTTTTTTTCCCAAATGTTTCAGTGTTCCAAATGTCCAAGACAGGAATTTATTAGGTTGAACTGTATTAAATTGACAGCTTTGTAGGTCCAAGTTGCTTGAATCACATTAATTTAATGTGGTTATCTGTGTCCTTAGCTCTGTAAGACTATCCTGAAACACGATAGAATGAGGAGGAAAAAAAATAGTGCTAGTAATCTCCATCGTCTTAGTATTTGCTCTGCTAGTACAGTTGACACCAAATTCAGGAAATTGTAGGGGCTTCATTATCTTCAATAATAACATTATTGCCAAGATTTCAAACTCTCTTCACCCTAATTTCTTGTACTATATTGATCTAATAGAGAAACAAACAATAACCAACCCGAAAAACAAACCAAACATTAGGTGAGCTAAAAGTAGAGAAAATTCTTGAAAATTGGGGAGCATTTTGGAAGTTAGACTGTATCTTTATGGTTACTGTTTTTTACATAATAATAAGCAGGGCATGAGAAATAGATTTATAAGCATTATGGTATAAATAATTATATATAAGAAAAGGTAAAGCCATATAAAAGGAGAAGCGGGAGAAACAAGGTAATGGTAAGTGGTTTGGACATCTGCTCTCAGTCTCAACTGCCTCTACTTCTTTAAGTGACCCTTAGCAAGGCATGGAATCTTCCATGACCTGAATCGGCTCTTCCGTAACATGAGCGAGTTGGGCTAATTGAGCTCTAGATACCGTCTGAAATCCAAAATTCTATTACTGTTTGAAATGATAAAGAAAGCAAAATATAGTAGCCTAGTAAATGCAGTACAAGATCAAAATTTATCAGGGAAATTGATATTTTATCACAATTAAGTTAATGGTAAAAAAAATATTTAGAAGCCAAAATTATCATTGAAGGATTTAGTTCATGAGAGAAAAAGGTATACATCATGCCATGTTTTTTGTCCTCGTTTTTTGTATTTTGATTAAATGCATTTCATGGACTTGGTTTGAAGGCCAGTTTGGTCACTTGTTGGCTTTGTTATTCTGGTCAGCGTGACAATACTTCTGTCGTATGCCTGATTACAGGAAGTATTACTAAATGACTTGTGACACCATGTGCTCTAACAACCAGTCACTGTGGGAAGTGTTGAAACCTCATTTCCCGTTGGCTCCTCCCAGCCAATGTCTGAACATGGCAGGAATATTAAAGCACATTCATTGTTCTAAGATGTATGACTTTTCTGATGGTGATTTTGGCTTAAAAAAAAATACCAGATGATGTTGGTATTCTTGCCAAAGTCTCCTTGGAATAACATTGGATTTTAAGGTGCTTCCACACAACCTTCCTTCCTTGCCTGTTTCCTTCAGTCATGACCAGAGCTACCTCAAATCTGAGAGTTTCCTTCTATTGGCTTTCACCTCTTTAACTGTCACACATATTTTCCGTGATATATCTGTAACGTGTAATCTTATCTAGGTATCTACTTCTTGGAGGACTTGGAAAAATAAAACTCTTAAATCCTTCATATTTTATTTAGCTTTGTCATCTGAAAATTGGACATAACACCTAACTCATTTGGTTATTATGAGGTTAAATGATATCATCCATGAACATTTAACAAATTGCTTATATAATGCTAGCATTTACTATTATGCTATAGTCAAACTGGGTAACTCATTAGTCACTGTATTATTTGGTCTCATCACTTCTGTTGAAATTATGCCCCCAACCTAAATTGCCCTCATCATTTGTACATACCTATTTACTTAATCTCTTATTAGAATCATTATAAAGCCCTCTTTCATAGAACTTTCAAAAAGACGTATTATTTTCCTTTTTAGAACTACTAACATACTTAAAATATTTGCTCTTGAGCAGTCATTACGCCTATGCTAGATAGTAAGTGTTAAGGGGCCAGTGTCTCTGTCTCAGCCATATTTGTATTTCTGGAAACCTGGCACTCAATAAATGACAGTTAACTAAAAAATGTAAAATTAAAATGTAACAATTTAAAAACTTTATTTACTGTTAAGCCAGAGATCATAAGTAGAAATTGGCCACACAAAAAATGTGAAGTTTTTTGTCAAATTCAACGAGAATACCTTCATAGGTTTGAAGAAGGGTTTGACAAAACAGAATATATGTTTTATATTTGATGTTTAGAAGACAAAATTATTGGCTTCTAAACATCAAATGCCAATATTTATAGCAGCTTTATTCATAATTGTCCCAAATGGGAAGAAACAAAGATGTTTCTAAATAGTTGAATGTGTAAGCAAATGAGGTCATGCATACAGTGGAATAATACTCAGTTATAAGAGGAAATTAGCTATCAAGTCAAATAAAGACATGGGAAAATCTTAGCTGCATGTAGCCATATGAAAGAAGCAAGTCTGAAAAGGCAAATTATTGTATGATTCTAACTTTATGGCATTAATTAATAACTAACCTGTATTAGCCTAAATAACAGATAGACTCTATAAAGAAAAATATATTTATCCAAGAGTAGGACATTGCAATGAGGATATTTGTGCCATAGTAAACTATGTATGTATTTAGAGTGGTAAAGGAAGACAAATGTTTTTAAAGGAAAAAAAACCCTTTAAAAGGATTATATAAAGGTTTTGAGAGAATTGTCTTTGGCTGCAAAGATCAATACCAAGGATTGATACTGAGTCTGAAGTTGGACAGGTAATCGAGGGGCAGGTACACCAGCAAAACTATTTTTAGTGCAAGGTTGTTATGGCCTCAGGTGTACAAGTGTGAACAACTTCTCTTCCTGTCTTCACAGCCTTTCTTGGCTCCATTTACTCAGGTGTTTTGTTGTTTGTTTTTTGTTTGGCATTAATGACTACATTTTGATTCTGACAACTTTGGTATCTGTAAGATAACCTGTGCTGTTAAACTGATATGTGTAAGATAACCTGTGTTATCAAACTGATGAGAAAGACACATGGGTCTCAGGATATAATGTCCTTTCCCACATTGAACCCAGATCAGTGACTCTAATGCTGGGAAATCAACTGACTGCCACTAGCAGGGATTAAGCAGAAAAGGTTATCCCCTCCCTGAGCCTTGGTAAGCTCTGATAAATGGCATATTTAAAAAGCTACAGGATTTATTCACAACAAGGAGTATATTATGAAGAATCTTAGGCACAGGCATATGGTGGTAGACTTCAGATCTTTGGGTATTTGTCTTAAATACTGTAACTTTATTATTTGGATGGATGTAGATTCCTACATTATCAAACATGAAGGAATGAGAATACAAAATGGGTTCTATAGCTAAGCCTAAATGACACTGTCTCAGATTATCTATGGTTCTTATCCCCTCCATTAGTGCAAGTAATCGAGTATTTGAATTTGAAAGTGCAAGTTTATCTCATTGTTCCATTATGGGTAATAAAAGTGACCTATGTGAGGATATTAGATTAGTGATTTTACTTAGTATTCACCGTATGCTTAGGAGGTGTGAAATTGTTAACTCTTTCAAATTAAGTCATTATCCAGTTATGTAACAAATAGACTTGTGCTTAAAAAGCTTAACTAAGCAGGTGCAGAGAGAAGCAGCTCTATCAAATGCTTCAGGAGACCCGTTTTACTGATGTTCTTTATTTTTACGTCTCATTAACAACAGTATTAACTATCACATACTGCTTGTATAAGGAAAATTGGGAGAAATTAAGTGTTCTGCATAATCCGCTTAAAATATCCTAAGTACAAGAAAAATTTTTTTTGTTTTGTTTTGTTTTGTTTTCCTGTTTGTTTCTTTCTTAATAAGCAATAGCCTGGTGTCTTTTCAAACCTTCTCATTACTGTCAGGTAGATACAGGAGGAAAACTGGTATGTTAGTTTTCTAGGGCTTCCGTAAGAAAGTACCACAAACTGATTGGCTTAAAAAAACAGACATTTATTTTCTCACAGTTCTGGGAGCTGGAAGTGCAAGATCGAAGTGATGCATGTTTGTATTTTTCTAAGACCTCCTCTCCTGCCTTAGAGATGGCTGCTTTCTCACTGTGTCCTCATATGGTCACCCCTTGGCCTGCATGTTGTCTGTGTCCTAATCTCCTCTTCTTATGAAGGTATCATTCATACTGAATTAGAACCCACCCTTATTACCTCATTTTACCTTAATTACCTCTTCAAAGGCTCTACCTATAAATAGTCATATTCTGAGTATTAGGACTGTGGGTCAGGACTTCAATATATTTGGGGAGACATAATTCAACCCATAACAACTGAGACAATTTTTTTTCATTGCTATAATTCATAATTTTTCCTTATGTGCAAATTCTCCCAAATTTTCTAAGAAGAGGCTTCCTAATAGAAGCACCCATGACATTGCTATGTTGCCTCTTTAAATTTTCATAGCTACTAGATTTTCTGAGTTTCAAAGTACTCTGTACAGTACATTTAAACTTGGAAGTAATCAAGAAGAGACCAAATAAGAAAAAAAGAGGATGGATAGAGGAGAAAAAAAGGAAAACTAGATTCAGAGGTGGGAAAACACATTCCAGGATATCTAAGATATTATAGTCAATATTTCTCTTCTTTGGCCTCATGAAAGACACTGAGGAAGAATATTTCTCAGGAGATTTATTGCCCAGTTCTAAAAAATGAAAGAGGTAAAGATGGGTAGTTTTTGTTACTTTTTGAGTCTGGAGTTCGGAGGGGGGTGAGCTGGGAGGGAAGTGTTATTAAATTTCTTTTCCTTCCTTCCTTCCTTCCTTCCTTCCTTCCTTCCTTCCTTCCTTCCTTCCTTCCTTCCTTCCTTCCTTCCTTCCTTCCTTCCTCCCCTCCCTTCCTTCATTCCTCGCTCTCTCTCTTTCTTTCTTTTTTTTGTTCATTCATTCATTCTTTTGACGGAGTTTCCCTCTTGATGCCCAGGCTGGAGTGCAAGGGCACAATCTCAGCTCACCGCAACCTCCGCCTCCTGGGTTCAAGCAATTCTCCTGCCTCAGTATCCTGAGTAGCTGGGATTACAGGTGCCTGCCACCATGTCCGGCTAACTTTTGTATTTTTTTTAGTAGAGACAGGGTTTCACCGTGTGCATCAGGCTGGTCTGCAACTCCTGACGTCATGTGATCCACCTGCCTTTGTCTCCCAAAATGCTGGAATTACAGGTGTGAGCCACCATGTCCAGCCTTAAGTTACTTTCTAAAGGTGATAAAACTTAAGAAATTTGTTCTCTAAGGGGGAATATCTAATCAGATTCTTAGTTCTATGCTCCTTGGCCCCTACTTATAAGATGGCTACTACTCATCTTATTTTGTTTGATTTAAAGTTATTATTATTATTATTTAGTGATTTGTTCAGTTTGAGGATGAAATGCTCTCTTATTGGTCGATGTACTGCAATGCCATGAATAAATGTTACTCGGAGCTATTTTTAAAACTTCCAGGGAAAGATCCATGGGGACCACAAAACCCCATCGACCTTTATAATACAGTCAACCCTAAGGTAACCACCTCAAAATAAATTGTAATGAAATTACAATAAAGTTTTCATACACCTTTTGAGAAAGCTAATGAGGTTATGATAAAATCTAGATTAACAAAACAACTCATATCTTTGTAAATTATAAAAATAAGATCAAATAAGCCTGCGCGGTGGTTCAGTCCTTTAATCCCAGTACTTTGGGAGGCTGAGGCGGGCGGATCACAAGGTCAAGAGATCAAGACCATCCTGGCCAACGTGGTGAAACCCTGTCTCTACTAAAAATACAAAAATTATCTGGGCGTGGTGGCAAGTGCTTGTAGTCCCAGGTACTCAGGAGGCTGAGGCAGGAGAAGTGCTTGAACCCGGGAGGTGGAGATTGCAGTGAGCAGAGATGGAGCTACTGCACTCCAACCTGGCGCCAGGTGATGGAACGACACTCTGTCTCAAAAAATAAATAAATACATTCATTACATACATGCATAAAATATAATGAAGTGCGTTTAGTAGCATTTCAATTTTATGTTTTATAAGTTGTAATTCTACCAATTAACAATTCTTGCATCAAAATACAGCAGGAAAATTTACAATCAGTTCTAAGAGGATGTATTTTTACCTATATTCCATTCCAATATAATTCACAAGTGACAAGAATTTAGGGTTGAAGTACAAATTTATCACTCAAAATCTCCAAGGCATACAGGTACCAGGGGCCAAACATTACTCAAACTTCAATAATGGTAGGCAATATCAAAGGTAATATAGCAAATAATTGTGATCAAATAATGTTCAGTGTTGCTACAGTGAAAATGTCACAAAAAGTCATCCACATGAAATATCCTATTTGGTTTCTTCTCAAAGTAGGAGGTGACTATTTTTTTTTTTCAGTTTAGAGATTTGGCTGCCATCTCCCTTAACAGATTATAGATTAAGGTGGGTGACCAAGGCAGAAACACAGAGCCAAAGTTGGGGGAGGGGACGGTGGAGGAGAGGCCACTAATAATGCAAACCAGAGGATTGAGGTTTGAGAGAAAAAATGCCCACACCCAGTGTTCAGCACACTACAGAGAGCTCTGTTAGTTCAGAGTAGCTTTTGAGTTAATGTATTGTTTCCACTCTGATGTTTTATCCATTTGTTTAGCCAGAACACCTCACTCTCCATCCATGGAGTTAACGCATGTTAACATGTTTGTAAACATGTTCGCAATTGCACAAAACTGAAATTACTACTCTGGGGAAAAAAATCTACATCATATAATAAAAGTGCACATAATATGAATTGCTATCACGGACCAGTATTTACCACATGCCTGCTTTTCACACTTAAGGATATTTACAACATATGGAGAAGATTTGATTGTTGATATACAGCAATTGGAAATTCTCAAGGCAGAAGAGTATATATTTATGCATACATAAAAGTGATAGTTTTATATTTTATAGTTTCATGGTTTACAAGACGTTTAACCTATATGTTACTTCACTTAATTCTCATAAGCCATTAGTGAAATGGAAATGATAATTATTCCCATTTTACAGCTGAGGAAATTGAGGTTTGGAGAGCTTAGAAGGTTTGTTTAAATGCACTCAGTATGTGGCAGATACGAAAATTCAAACCAAGGTTCTGACTTCAAATTCTATAAACTTGAAACTAAATTATGTTGCTCATTTAATATTTCCATTTATAGACATTTTACCCCAATATTATAAATGTCTAAGTGTTTTAATTAGAGACAAAGAGTAGCTGGCAGAAGGTAGCATGATATAGTGGTTAAATGTTAAGTAGAGTGGATCTATAATCAGAGTTCAAGTTCTTGCTCCACAATTTACCATCTGTGAAACCTTGGGAGATTTATTAATTTCTGTATAACCCAGGCAACCTAATTGCAAAATAGAGAAAATAAATACCTAATCAAGTGACACATTCTGAAAATTAACTGAGATGATTGATGTAGAATTTCAATAAAATTGATTTAATCTCATCTACATTGTCTAATATACATAAAGCAATGAGAATATTTCATCATTGGTTGTAAAACTAGAGACTAAATCAAGTTCCTTTCACTAACTAGTTTAATATGTTTTAGTTTTTTAGAATAGCTTTAAGTTTCCTAAAAATTTACACAGAAAGTAGATTGCTCAGATAATCCCATTCCCCTCACATAGTTTCCCTTATTAATAATGCAAAATCAAACACCGTATGTTCTCACTCATAGGCGGGTGTTGAACAATGAGAACACATGGACACAGGGAGGGGAGCACTATACGCTGGGGTATGTTGGGGGAAAATAGGGGAGGGACAGTAGGGGGGGAGGGACAGTGGGGGG
>PVKP010016635.1:0-10441 GCA_004027715.1 Plecturocebus donacophilus
GTAGAGACGGGGTTTCACCATGTTGGCCAGGATGGTCTCAATCTCTTGACCTCGTGATCTGCCCGCCTTGGCCTCCCAAAGTGCTGGGATTACCGGTGTGAGCCACCGCGCCCGGCCAAACTCTAACATTTTTAACTCAACACAGGATGGTGACATGTCCAGTCTATCCTTAATGAATTACATTATTGACAGAGCATGAAAATCTTCCCATTACATTTGTCTTAACAGAACTGACTAAAAAAGAAAAACCAAAACCAAACAAACCAACCAGAGGGTAGATAAGAATTTTATGTTGCTATAAAGCCCTAAGAAGAGAAATCCTAGGGAAAATAGCAGCTGGTTCTCCACAACTATTAAGAGAGGGCCAACATTTGTGCTCAGTTAAGTTCCTATATCAATGTTAAACTCAGCTCTTCCTAATTTGATCTTTTAAAAAAACGTTTCTCTTTATCACTATATATCATGGCAGTCAACCAAGCTGCATTACTGCCTTAACAAAAAGTCAAAAACTGACTTAAAGAAATAATCTAGTTTTGGTCTTATATATTCCAGTAGCAGGAATTATTGAAGATGCTTAATAACTTTATATTTCAAAGGTGAATAGACTATTAATTTAAATGTTTAATAAAACAAGTTCACCCAAATAACTTTCTTGTCCTTTGGCTTATACTGCCAACTAAAAATATCAAAAGTTAATTTGTTCAGGATTTATAGAAATTTTTACATTAAAGCAAGACTTACAGCTATACCAGTGATAGCAATATCAATATAGAATGGTTTAGTTATCTACATGCTCAATTATAAGTTATAAACTTTAAAAGATTTTAGTAAACTGATTACCAAATGTATTTTCTTCTTTGTCCTCTAATGGGATATTTAATCCTCAAATAAGTATAACTTCTGATAGAGTAATATTTGAAAATATTGTTTTAAAGTATAAGCAATTTACTTAAATAATTAAGTATATCCCCCACTGGATTTAAATCTTTAGCTGGATTTTAGTTTATGTACAAAGTGGGATTTCAGTATCTTTAAGGAGTGTTGTAAGTAGTCAAAATACTAAAAATAGAAAAAAATGGGGAGGAAATGAGATGTACAACAATAAAGTGAAGACAAGAAAAAGAAACAGTAAAGTGAAATTCATTGATAGTTTTCTTATCATTTCCTTGCCACATCTCTCTCTCACTTAGTTAGAAAGCCTCCTGTAGACATTTGGCATCCTAAGGGAAGATTTTACCATTGTCAAACACATTGCTGGAAATGGAATACGTGACCACAGTTTTATAACAATACTATGCGTCAAGGTAAACCAAAGTTTCACAGTACACATGCAGATTACATACAAGTACTTAATTAAATATGTTTTAATCAACATTAAAAAATGAACAAAGTTCTGAAAATTTTTATGGACTATTTCAATGTATGAAATGTCTCTTATATTACTACCAAACTATGGCTAGAACCACATTTTGTGCCTTTGTGTTAACTAATGACAATTCTTTTATAAAAAGTTATTATTTCAAAATAGGAATATATTTACATTAATGCTGTAATTAATCACAGAAGAAAACAGAATAAAATGTTAGAAACTTTTTCAGTTTACCCCAATTATGTCTATTACAAACACTAAAACATTCTCAGAAACACAAAATACACACTATGACTAAATTATATGAGTTGAAACTGTATCCCCTTTAATTTTCAGTTTTAGACCATCTATCATTGGAGAAGCTCAAATGGTTACTAGAGATTAATTTCTAAATTATGTATGACACCAAACAATTTTAAATATGCTTGAAAATATTACTGCCATTTTGGGACAATAAAATAAAAATGGTTTACAGTTTTCTGCTTTGACAATATACAAACAATATCCTATAGAAATAAGTAATCTTAAATAATAAAACATACCTTGCCATGAGGATCAGCAAACATTCTTGTGAAAATTTCACATAATCTTTTCAGTTCAACTCGACTGCCAAAATAATACAGCAGTTAATTAATATCTTGCTATAGTAAGAAATCATATAAAAGTAACTTTATATATAATTCAGTTTCTTTTTAAAAAAAGAAAAAAAAGGTTAGGTTGGGCACAGTGGCTCACGCCTACAATTCTAGCATTCTGGGTGGCCAAGGCAAGAGGATCGCTTAAGCCCAGGAGTTCAAGATCAGCCTGGGAAAGATGGCTAGACCCTGCCTCTATACTTTTTTAAAAAAATCAGCTGGGAATGGCCAAGTGTGGTGGCTCATGCCTGAAATCCCAGCATTTCAAAGGTTGAGGTGGGTGCATCACTGGAGGTCAGGAGTTCAAGATCGGCCTGGCTAACATGGTGAAACCCTATCTCTACTAAAAATATAAAAAATGCTGGGCATGGTGGCTCACGCCTGTAATCTCAGCACTTTGGGAGGCCAAGGCGGGCAAATCACAAGGTCAGGAGATTGAGACCATCCCAGTCAACATGGTGAAACCCTGTCTCTACAAAAATTAGCTGGGCATGGTGGTGTGTGCCTGAAGTCCCAGCTACTTGGGAGGCTGAGGCAGGAGAATCACTCCGGGAGGGGACTGCAGTGAGCCAAGATTGCGCCACTGCACTTCAGCCTGGAGACAGAGCAAGACTCCCTTTCAAAAAAAAAAAAAAATTTAGCTGGGCATGGTGGTCCACACCTATAATCCCAGCTACTCATGAGGCTGAGGCAGGAGAATTGCTTGAACACGAGAGGCAGAAGTTGCAGTGAGTTGTGATTATCCCACAGTGCACCAGCTTGGGGAACAGGGTAAAACTCTATCTCAAAAAAAAAAAAAAAGCAAATCAGCTGGGTGTGGTGGTGTACACCTGTAGTCCCAGCTACTTGGGAGGCGGAAGTGGGAGGATTGTTTGAGCCCAGGAATTCAAGGCAGCAGTGAACTATGATTGTGCCACTGCACTTCATTCTGAGTGATGAAGTGAGATCTCATCTCTTAAAAAACAGTAACAACAACAATGAAATTGTTAAAAAGAAAATCAGTGCTAAAAATTGAGAAATTTGTGGGATTTACTAGTCAGGGCTAAATACAAAGTTACCAAATACCACAATTGTTCTGTTGTAACCCACACTATCTTAAAGGTTAAAAGTTATGAAGAGAAATACAATTATCCTTCATTAACAGAGTATGACGGGAAATTTTACATATGGCATCCCCAATACATGAATTTTATCCTTTTAAATGTTAAGACGTTTTCTTAAATGTTGCTACTTACAGGCTAAAATCATTCTAAACTATGCCTACTCCCTTGCCATTTAAAATGACACACTAAATCTAATATTAATCTTGACAGGCTGGGAACAATATTATGATGGTGGATTGCAGTGATTCATGAAGTGTGATATGCACACATGAAAATATATTTAGGTAATACAGAAACATTTAAAGTATATAGTTCTAATACTTCCTAAAATAAATATACAGCAAGTAAGTACATCAAACTCTCATTTCACAGGTATCAAGTCAGGAAGTAACCTTGCACATTTCACCATGCTCAAACCTATGAAATATCTGAAGCTAGGTTCTCAAAGGGGTCAACTATAAAGGTTTAAAACATTACACAGACAAGGACAATGAAGAAAGCAGGGGGAAGAAAGCTAAAGCCATTAGTAAAGGAAATAAAATCCCAAACCCAAAATATTAACAAGTATCTGTTCTTAGAGAAATTCATTCCAATTCAACTTCGTATTACACTAAAATTCACATATTACATGCACACTAAGAATATACCTTCATTTCCAAATAAACATAAACATTCTTCCTCTCATTGAAAAACTTACCAGGAATAAATTTTAATAAACCAGTCAGTTGTATCACTATTTATTCACACATGGAAATTAAATTAAAAATGTTACTTATTTTAATATAAGTAATTATTACAATAACTTAAAAAATTCTTTAAAATAATTTAATTAAAATTATTAAAATAATTTAAAATGTTACTTAATATTAAATAACATTTTAAATTATTTTAATAATTTTAATAATTTTTTTTAAATTAAAAAAACTAACATTTTAAATTTAATTTCCATGTGTGAATAAAAAGTTTCCTTTTAAAATGTAGATGGTCCTAAAAGACTGAACCTTTGGAAAGACACTTTGATGCAACCATATGAATTCAGGACAAGTCTGTTTCTATACCAGTATCTCTAAAGTGTTATAGAAACAAAGTAAAATCAGAAAGTGCTAATCTGATAGTAAAATCATTTTAAGACAACGCATCTTACCTTAGTGTTCTCTGATTTTTCAGTAAGTTCTGCAGACCTAGGAGACCTTCCTTCCTTTCTGACCAATTGGAACTAGCACATCTATTGAGGACTTCTGCCACATCTTCTGTCTGCCTCATATATGTCGGAATACTACCATTTCGAGAACTATAGGAGCGTTCTGAACAAGCACTAGATGCATCGCTGTTGGCATCATCATCTGAATGCATTCCATATGATTCATATCTTCTTCGAGCTGGTTTTTTCTGTTATACATAAAGAATCTCATTAGCAATAGCCAAAAGAATATACTGGTATTTCACAATTTCTACTGACCACAAAAGGACTGATTTTTGTTTTAAAATCAGTGCAAAGCATGCTCCTAATCATTGTAATAACAAAATGTCAGTTATTTAGTTTTTCTTCAGAAAACAAGTTTTAGAAGTTAGTAGAAGGGGAAGTATTCTTTAACTATGGGAAGTGGTAGAAGCAGAATAAGATTATATGGAAGTTCAGATATGTAAAGTGGAAAGTGCTAAAAAATGTGGGTTTTTTCTTTCCCCCTTTCATGGAAAACCAAGAACTCCTAGAATGTAAATGAATAGAAACTATACTAGAAATCTGAGTTGGGGAAAAAAAAGTATTACCTTTTTAAAGAAAGAGTATAATGGATCAGAAAAACATTTTCCATGTATAAACTTCCATTTTTTTCCTTTCTACCTTTTCTTTATTCTCCTTTTACCTCCACTACCACTTCTCTTGCCACTATTCCTTCCCTTGTACCCAGCCCTCATGTCTCCTAGAGAAATAAAATACAAAGAATGATGAAAAACTACTTAGTCTGCTATTATTTTAAGGAGGCAAACTCCTCGAGAGCCCTCCATGCTTTTCTCAATGTATCTATATTGTTTACTTAATAAATATAAGAAATCCTATTCAGATTGCTTTGATTTCTTTACATCTAAATCTTATTTGTTCAATATATGTAACTACCAGTTATACCTTGCATATTTCAAGTGAAATGAGAGAGAATAAATAATTTAAGACTTCCTTAAAAGAGTTGGAAACAAATCTTTATGTTATCTGATATTTGAATTTTGGCTGATGAGTGGTGAAGGTATCTACAAAACAGATTAAACACAATAGTTCCAGGTGGCAATAAGTTCTCCAAAATCTAAAATCTAAAAAAAATTATTTAAAGTTAATTCAGTATAGTGTTAAGAGATGTTACCATCACCCAAAACCTCATATTGATTTAGAGATGTCAACTTAATTTTGAATGGTAATATTTCCTGTGTTGGGCTCTAGGGTCATTTTTGTTATAGATGTCAGTGTGAATGACCTCATTTCATTTGGATGAAGTAGTCAAGCTGAAAGAACCAGCACCTCCAGAGGACATTATTCAAGCAGTCTCTCTTTCTTGATAACCATATTTACAGAAAAATAGATGTCTAAGAAGTTTATTATTTCTACTTTAATTTTTAATAGAAGACCATCATTTGTTAAATTGATGAAAGAAAAAAAAGTTATGGTATCATAAGATGTCAGAAAATAGCAATGTCTATACCTTAGTCCGTATGTCTCCTAAGAGCTGAGAGCAGTAAATTTTTAAAGAGAAAAATTGAAAATAATGAAGAACATTTTGCTAAACAGCACAGTGAAGTAGGCATTAACAATGCCTATGATCAGAAACATTACGTTTTTTTAAACACATAGGTACAAAGAACTGCTTATTAGCAGGCTGTATCTTTAATCTTGTCAATATTCTTTAGTTCAAAGAGAAATACTGATGCTACAAAAATATTCCCATAACCAGTTTTCTCAAAGAAACCTAAATGTTCTTCCTATTTGGATCCTTTTGTCACTTCCAACGTTAAATTTATTTCTATGATTTTCTCCAGCACAAATTAGGCTTATGAGCTGGAAAGTTTTTTTCCTAAAAATTGGTAGTTGTAACTGGAACTTCTGTGCTCTGTAAGTAATCAAAGTATTCAAAATCAGAACTTTAGCCTTGATAGTTAAACATTCCTCATATAGTTCAAACACACCATCTCAGCGTTCTAAGTAATAGTTCAAGAATAACCCAATCAATTTATAACATTTATGTAAGCAGAATTTAACTGGTAAATTATTCAATTAAAAAAAAACCCAGAAAACATGATTTGAGATACATGGATGAGGAATAGTAAATCTAAAACATCTGATTAATTTAATATCATGAGAACAAGATTCGATCAATATATCCCATGCTAAGGAGAATAAAGTCCCTATTTAATTATATTAATTTATAAAAAATAATCCAGTGTTGAGGTAATGGGAAAAATTTGGCACAACGAAATGGTTAGAGCAGAACTACATGTGATAGTCAATAAATTATAGCTATTACCAACAAATATTTTTAAAAATTTGCTTTTTCAAATCTGTGGCAAACATTGAACTATATCAACACTAGTTAAAATAAGATCTTCAATTTTAAGAAGCGTATATTCTTTTTTTAAATTTCAAAACAAAAATAAGGACTTTTATAAGTTCAAGGCAAGAAACGGAGTAAATGTTTCTCCAACATAGGATTAATATCATAACTGGAAAGAGGAATTGATACTGAATTGACGTGCGAAATTAGCCAAAGCCAATTACATACATTTTTTAAAATGCTACTTTTTACACAATCTTAAGTGAGAAAAACAACAATGATATATGTATAGCAATCCTCTGACAAGCTATCATAGATCTATAGAATATGCTTTTAAATCTCACTGTTTAATGTGTCAGAAATAAAGGATCATGAATTATATCTAACTATAAGATATGATTATGTCCTAATTATAATGTGCCTTGAGGTTGTACTTTTAGTTCAAAAAACACAATTAAAAGACTAAACAAAATACCACCCTAAACTAAGACAATCCCTAAATACCAATGCTTCAGCTAGCCTTAAAATTACATGCTTTTAAGTTTACATATTTATATACTAATTTATCTACCCTTACCTTAAATATACTATAGTGTATAAAGCATATTATCATATTAAAGACATCTATATTTATACTTCTGACAACTCATCAGTAATACTGGCCCTGGTATAAAATTCTGATTAATAAAGATCAAGAATTAATTATATTGTTCTGCTTTATACACTGCCCATATTTTATCTTTAATCACTGATTTTTCCCCATCCCCTTTCCCACATGGGTGGACTGGCTTACTCATTCAATAGTTTCATAACTGGGACATTTGTAATGATAAGAAAATGGAGAAGAGTACCAAGGCATCTGCTACCGCCTCCTCCACATCAGAACCTGTGTTCAAGACTCGCATGGCACTAACAGAAGACGACAGTCGACTTGATTGGCTGATCCCATAACCCGGACCTAATTAATCAAAAGAAGGAAAATAGCTTTGAAGGGGTCATAAATATAACAGAGTCAGGTTGGGAAACTTTAAGACCCTTACGGGGGAAGGAAAAAAAACCAATGGGGCAAAGCATTTTAAAAGCAATATTGTATTTTCTGGGCACATTTAGTTTTTGGCAAAATAAAAGGGTAAAGGCAATTAAAATTACTGACAACGTGTGAAAAATAAAGAACAGTCGCTATTTATTTATGACCACAAGGTAGAAGAAAACATGGCTGGCAGATTAAGGGCTTGTAGGTCTATAGCCTTGTAATCCAGCTCTATCAGTTCAGGCAAATCTCATCCACATGGCTGAACCACAGAGTAACCAGGAACAAAGATCAATCCTCAACCAATAGTGGTTAGGGAGATCAATTCCTAGCCACACTAGGAATTTACAAGGAAAATAAGCTCTAATTATTATCTCCTCTACTTCAAGATAAGTTGGTTTTATTCTACAACGAAGAGAGCTCCATTTGATAGCTGTTAAGTGCCTACTATGTGCCCAATATTCTGAGGTATACAGAGACAAACCAGAGATGAATTCTACCCCCCTCAACTGCTTTCTATATCATCATTTACAATTAAAACACTTCATCCACCATTTTGGTTTTTTTTTTTTTTTAAACATATATACAAAGATGAGAACATAAAACAATTCTATATCTAAAAATGACATAACAGGTTATAAAAAAAAAAAAAAAAAAAAAAAAAAAAAAAAAAAAAAGTCCATATACCAGTGAGAAAAATGCTCAATACAGTTGCTAACAGGGAAAATGTTACTTGGGACAAAAGAAAAAAAAAAGGTTTATTCTCCAACAAATTAAACAATAAAAACAAATCAATTTTAAAACATGAATATTATTTAATGGAAACTGAAAAGGATGAAATCTGAGATGAATGCCAGATGATAGTGAAAATGTACTCATCCTTCACCTGAGGCCCCATACACATCGGGGGCGTAGAGGGCACCAGTTGATCTGGAATGGTGTCTGGAGGCTGGAATAACAGGACCATACAAACCTCATCTATTACCACAGAAACAAGGAATAGTGGCAGCACTACTGTCAGGCAAGGAGAGTTAGTTAACACTGGTGTTATTCTTTATAGTTAATGATCAGAGTATTGCCAAATAGGGCAATGGAACATTAGCATTGCACCATCATTCCTGACACAAAAACACATCTTACATCTAAGTGGACAGACAGGCCTACAGGAGACAAAAGAAGTATTCAAATGGAAGGAAATGTTGAAAGTACAAGCATGAAACAAAAAAAACGAACATTATAGTTTAAAAAAAAAACCACTATGGTAACTAGTAACTAATAAAATCTTATCTCCTTTTAATTCTGACATCCAATAAGGTAGTAAATTACTTTTCAATTTTACAGATAGTGCTATGGTCTGACTGACCCTCCCCAACACCACCTTCATTCATATATAGAAATTTTAATCCTCAAGGTGATGATATTAGGAGATAGGTGAGGCCTTTAAGAGGCAATTTGCCCTCATAACTGGGATTAGTGTCCTTATAAAAGAGACCCCAGAAAGCTAGCTAGCTCCTAGTAATATCTGAGAACACAATGAGAAGCCATCATCTGTGAACAAAGGAATGAGTCCTCATCTGAGAGACATCAAATTTGCTGGTTCTTTGATATTAGACTTCCTAGTCTCACAAACCATGATGAATAAATTTCCGTCATTTAAAAGTACACAATCTATGTTATTTTGTTACAGTAGCCTGAACAAACTAAGACAGATGGGGAAGCTAAAGCCTAGAGAGAGATTAATTAATTTAATTATTGCCATACTAGTAAGTGATACACTTCAGTATCGGTGTTCTTTCAATTCCTCTGCCCTTAAACAGTAGATGTACCACCTTAACATTGTTCAAAAGTTAATGTACCTCATTTTGTTAACATTAACATTTTCCATAATGGTTCAAAGATATAAATTCTGCATTCAGTAGATTATTGAAATATCAAGGCACATTTGAATATAAAAAATATTAATTTAACCAAAATGTAGAAATTTATGACATACTGCTCTAAAATCTAAATTTAGCATATTTTACATAATACTATAAAGTCAACTTTTCTTTTACATACAGAAATGAATAGCCAAAAAATGTTTTTAAATATTTAATAAAATATATTACTTTAATTTAAAAAGTTATTCTTCCTCAGATATATTAGAACAGTTAAAATACTTTTAACATGAATCACTCTTTTGTTTGTTACAGGACAGCCTTAATAAACAGGAAAATTATCAAAAATATTGAAAGAAAGGAAGATTAAACCAAGAGAATAGTGCACAAAATGTTTAGTTAGCCCTGAAAGGTGGCTGGTCTAATTAGTAATATAAACTAAAATACATTGTTAGTTTTAATTTTACCTAACAGAAATAATTTCTAAAATGATGAGGAGGAGTTGAACAAGTTTAGAAATGTCTAGTGGACAAAAATCTTTGAAACATTTTACGGAATCAATAGTTATCTGTGAATGACAATAACAGGTAAGAGGCACCACTGTGTTTGAAATAAAGTAAGCCTTTAAAGAAATCTTGGTTCCAGAAATAAATGGAAACTAAAGATGCAAGTTCCAGAGAAGCTAAGCTTTGCTCAGCTATGATTTATTTCTGATGCTTTAGGATCCTCACACTAAATCTGTGATACAAATAAATATGTAATAAGCTATGTAATTCACCTGCTGAATAACAATAGCCAGGCATAAGCAACAGTAAGATTCCACCAAAGAAACAAGTAATAGAAAAGACCAAAGAATGTAGGCAGGCCAGGTGTGGTGGCTCATGCCTGTAA